>CAUYRH010080788.1:0-16052 GCA_963574655.1 Perodicticus potto
TCCAACTTGCAGGTAGAAAATATATGCAGTTTTTATACAATTTCATGCCTGGCAGGAGAGTGCAGTGGCATCCTAGTAGGGGAAGGAGGTTCAGTTTTTAGAGGGTCTCTCCCCGTGGGGTAGAGTGGGAGGACATCTGAATTCTGCTCGCTTGTTTGTATGGATGGAGGTATGGCGAATACTGCCAGCTGCTCTCATGGGGAGGGGACTCCCATCTGCTTGGTGATGTGCTCTGTACCTTTTATTTCTATCCTTGGCGTTGCAGGTCGCTCCAGCAGGGATGATGTGCGTTCTTCGGCCTTCTCTTTTGGCTCAGTTCCAAACCATTGGCTTTCTTGCTAAATTTCTGTCCTTTAACTCTCCTTCTGGACAGGAGCGTCTGCAGAAAGCTGGCTACAGACTGCCATCTTGGCTCCTCTCCAGTGGTGCCTTTTCAATAGTTTTAAAAGTAATGTATTGATATGTCAGTTGTTAAGACTATGAGGCAGAGATGTAAACAGAAGCAGTTGGAATAGAATACAATATCTTGACATATCAAAAAAAAAAAAGGAAAAGAAAGAAAGGTAGCACCATTTTATCTGCTAACTCCCACCAGTCCTAGCCACAAGCTCTCCTGCCCTAAATTTGATTACTTGAGATAAGAACCCTGCTGTGCCATGCAGGATAGGCCTCTGGCTCAGCCTTAAAGCCAAATAGGAAACAGAGAGGAGACCAGAAGCCTCTAGCATGGGGCAATACTGGGGAGCATTGCCTTTCCCTTGTGGGTGGGGCTCCCTGCTCTCAGATACCATCATTGTGTGTGGTGCTGTGTGGTGCCACTTAGTTGGCCCAGCTGGGGAGGATGTGGACCAGAAAGTCCACCTTGAGGCTTTTGAAAATTTGCTGCTTCTACTACAGATCACTGAAGACAAAACAGTCTAGGTTCTCATTCACCAAAAAGTCTAGAGAGTGAACCAAAATGCCACCCAGATGTACAATTACTTGCAAGTTTCTGGAGGTCTAGAACAATCACATTCTTCCTGTGGAATGGTGTCTGGGGTACTACCCAGGTAGAAGAGGATCACCAGGTGCTCAAACAGAAGAGGCTTGGGTGTGCTGGGCTGGTTGGGGACAAAGTTGATATTTGGAGATGTTGGTACCCAGAGAATAAAGTTTCCTTGAGCTGGCTTATGATGTTAGAGATTTGGGTGAGGGAGCATAGCTGGGAAGAGTGTTATCTTGGTTTAGACTACCCTGCAGGATCCTTGGAGAAGGCCGGGCCTGAGCTCCACATTCTTTCTGCTAACAAAGACAGTGGGGCTCCTTGTGGGTTAAGTTTTTAAAATTTTCACTGTAAGTTTTTCTTTTTCTTTTTCTTTTTTTGTATGTTTGTCTTCCTTTATCCTTCTCCAGAAATATTCATCTTCCAGTCCTAGGAACAAAAGTAACCATTTAGTAGGGCTACAAATCCAAGGCACCAGACCTGTTGGGTAGCTGCACTCTATCTTTCTGGTCTAAGAACAACTCCCAGGAGCCCATACATTTGATTGACACTGGGGAAAGAGAGAACAAAAGAAGGGATATGGAAGCAGAAGCCTTGTGGTCTGTGGGTATAACTTGCTATGTCTCTGGGAGCTAAGTTGTAGAGCATTAGAGCTCTAAGAGATAACTGGGTCCTAGGTTTCTAGTGAGAAGTAGCTCCAGACTATAGGCTAAGGACATGAGCATGGAGAATTTTGTGCCCTTCTGCAAATGACTACTATAGGGGATTTTGTAGTGGTTGTGATGTAAGTGATATCTCAACAGGAATGGTGGTAAGTCACCATCAGGTTGGGCAAGCTAATTGCTTGGCCTGATAGATCAGGGTCCCATTCATATTGTTACTTGGTGCCATAGAGTCCACCAAAGCAGAAATCTGGAAAATCCATTATTCAAAACTCTCCTCAGTTAGCTGGGAGATAGGGCTTTTTGGGTTCAGGAATTCCCACAAAGTAGGCATCTATGTATAGAAGAAAAAAAAAAAAAGGCCTGCTATGACATATACAAGCACAGCTACTCAATTTGGCATGGTATCTGATTCACTCGTGAACCAAATGATCCCATTCAGCAGCACTCACTTTGCCTCTGCCATACTAGGGGAAGGCTAGTCTGTCTTCAGATCTGGCCTAGTTGAATCAGTTCTGAGATCTTATTTCACAGAAACCTTGTGGTCCTCCCTGAGTCAGTCATTCCATTGTTGTCCCTATAGGGAAAACAGCAAGAATTCTTTAATTCAGCTGACCAGTGGAAATGTGGGATGAGTAAATTCAGCAATCTCTCTCAGTAATTCCTAAAAATATTTAGAGCTATAATGGACCCTTGGGCAGACGCTCAGCTTACAAATAGGGTTGCGTACAGTGCAGCCACCCTAACAAGCAGACATTATAAACAATCTCTTTCAGGTTCATCTCCAAACCAGGGATCCTGGCTATTCATAAAGACTTATAAACATATGAGGAAGATCAGGAATTTTGTCAGCTTGCCTGTGACTTTCTTTGGAAGGGAGACCAGGGGCAAGACTTGGGGGATCAGCAGTATTTTCAATACAAGATTAGACATTCTGTCTTTGCCTCTGTCATTTGGGCTGAAGGATAGAAGTTCTTTGTTTTCCTCACACAAGTACCACGTATTTCAGGCATATATTATATTAAGAGCAGTGATTAATTTATCCCTTTTGGTAACAGCAACAGGGAAGGTCCCTTAAAACGATGACTCTAGAAAATATGGCCCAACTGGTAGTAGTATCAAGTCTAGTTAGGAGTTCAGCACTGAGTATTGGGTCCTATGAAGCTCAGCGGAAGTCAGATCTTTTCTGAGGCATTCCCAAGCAAGAGAGGTTAGTCCAGTCCAAAATCCATTGGTAGAGTAAAACCTCAGGAAGACCAAATCAAAAAGGCCAAAGACAGAATTGGAGTCAGACAGAGACTAGCTTGAAGCTATAGCAGGTAGACACAGGCAAAGAGGATCTAATGCAAATGATTCCAAGAGCCACATGGTTCGTCTTTGTCTCTGTCACACGGAGTAAAAGAGCATAAAAAGCAGAAGAAAGTTAAGAATACGAGACGAGGGCCCACGACCCTAACTGTGATTATCCTTGAGGCATCTACATTAGTGTGTGGGTGATACCACCTGGCTTATATTGGGGATGCTAGCAGCCCAATATGCAGCATTTCAAACCATGGGAATTTCCGATGAAAGGTTTAAAATGGGCTACAACACGTTAATCTGTAATTGTCAGTATCAAAATAGAGGGACGTTTTCCTGGCACATTGTAGCTCAATATATATTTACTGACAAAACAAGAGAGAGTCAGAAGGCTCAAATACACACAGTTAACGGTGTACAATCCTGGTTTACGTTGAGATCCACCTATAGTTAGAGTCATGTCATAGGGCCGTTAGCCATGTATGGAATTCCAGTTCTAGAAGCCTCTGCTCTAAAAACCTTTCTTTTGTTAAAAAACACATAAGTTACTAGCACATGCTGTATGTGTAGGCACAGCCACATCACAGGCTGCTAATCCAGGCTGAGAAATGATAGTATTTACTTTCCAAACAAAATTACACAAGAAGGGCCTGCAACACAGAAAGAGAAAAATATGTGACAGAGAAAATAAGAGAGTGATATTTTTAGAATAACATGAAAAAGTTAACAGTTTCTTTTCTCCAGTTTTCTTTTGGAACAAGGTAGCATAGTGTGATGAAATGTGTGACCGAGGATGAGAGGACTGGAAGATTTTGCTCTAGCCTCTAGATCATGCTGCCATTGTGGCAGGCTGCCACCCTTCTCTCATCTCCCTTTCCATCTATACTGGAGAGTTTACCTTGTACTTGCTTCTGGTTGGGAAATACGGATAAATGAGATTTTTAAAAGTACACAGTTTTGGAAAAATATCATAATATTCATTAGAAAATATGCTTATAATTTTTGTCCTTTAAAACTTCCTTTCTCATCTTCCTTTTATTTTGCTTGCAGGCATATATCTAGAGCCAAAATAAATTAAATAGGTTTACTTTTTCCTACATTTTCTCTGCCTGGCAAGGTTTACCCTTTTAACTGATATATATGAAGTTGTCTAAGGAATTTAAAGATTTTACTGGATTTTGCAATGTGATGTTTAGTATGATGAAGTAAATTTTCTTTGTTTCTTTTTGTTGTTATTGTTTTCCCTACTTCTTTACAACTGTAATCAAATTCATGCCCGCACGTAGCATGAATAATTTGGACGCTGCTGTGTTATTTGGCCACAAACAACCCCTATTCTTTTTGGTTTTAAAGGTATATTTAACCATCTATTAGATAAATATGGGTAGTAGAAAATGAATATTCCAGAAGGTTTTATCCAGAATACCCTGAAAACATAGATTATTAATTATTGGTTTTATCCAGAACACCCTGAAAACATAGATTATTAATTAGGGTTTTATCCAGAACACCCTGAAAACATAGATTATTAATTATTAATTATTATTATCTGAGTTTACTTCTACTACAAATTTTCTCTGTCAGAGAGAAGAAGCTAACAAAGGTACATTGGCCCAAAAGTATCTTGAAGCAATGGCTATAATTGAATATATGCAAGATAAATTAACGTAAGTATGAGGCACCACAGTGGTAAGAGGATGAAGGTTCCTGGCTGAAAAAATCTACACTTTTTGACTTTGGTTCCCCTGCTTTATCCTCACTAGTGGGATGGGTATTTTCAAATCTTGTGCTAAAAGCAGTGAACTACATTAGTGTGAAAGGAACACCTGTCCTCACCCACAGAAGAGAAGGAGGAAGATAGAGAAGTGTATGTGGGGGGAGGTTGGTTGTTAGGAATGATCCAATTCAATATGTTTCTAAGAGAGGACTTAGAGGAAAAAATGAAACTGGGAGAAACTACTGTGTTTGAGAAAGAATGTTACATAACCCAAAGAGTAAGATGGGCAATTTAGTTAAGATGGCTAAGGATGCCAAAAGAAGACCATAGATAGCCATATAGAAATATGAAGATCTGACAATTATGTTTGTGAACTCGTCCAAGAAAAGTGCTACAGACCTCATTGATAAATATCACGATAGTCACCTTCTAAGTACTCTTCTTGGGAAGCTATGCACGGACACTAGTGCCTAGGCCACCCTTCAAAACAATTTTGGAACTCTTTTTTTGGAATGGCCATTGGAGCTGTTGTTGTATTACCCTTGATGTCCTGAAAGTCATCAAAATGTCTTCCTTTCAATATTTCCTTTATCTTTGGGTAAAAACAAAAGTTATTTGAGCTTTGTGCAGTGGCAGTATCGTAGCCAATGAGGTTTATCCGAGGCGCGATTATTGCTAATTGAAAACTTTTCCCAAAGTTGTTTGAGACCAGACCAGGTGAATAGGGAGAATATTCCAACATAGTTATTTGTTTACTGCCTAAAAACTCCTTCACAGTGCCATGTGAGCTGGTGCATTGTTATGATGCAAAAGCCATGAAGTGAGTGAAAAATTCAGGTTATTTTTATTTAATTTTTTCATGCAACCTTTTCAGCATTTCCAAATAGTAAATTTGGTTAACTGTTTGTCCATTTGATACAAATTCATAATGAATAATACCTCTGACATTAAAAAAGGTTAGCAACATCATTTGACTATTGATTTGGAATGACCAAACTTTTTTGGTCATGGAGAATTGGGTGACTACCATTGTGCACTTTGATACTTTGTTTCAGGGTTGTATTGGGGCACCCATATTTTATAACCAGCAATAACATGACTCAAAACGTCATCTTGCCTCTCCAAAAGGTCTTGGCAACTTCCACTCTCCTTTATTTTTGTTCATTGGTAAGCTTCTTTGGGACCATTTTTTTCTGGGGGGAGGGGACCATTTTTGCACACACCTTACTTATGCCAAGATTTTCCTAACTATTTCTTTATCAATGTTTACTTGGTCTGCCATGCTTCTCACAGTCAGCCAGTGATTTTTGACTCACAATTTGATAAATTTTTGCAATGTTTTTATTAGTGCTATTCTTACTGGCTGCCCTGACCTCTCTTCATCAGTGATGGTTTCTCTACCCTCAGAGAATCATTTAATTCATTTGTACATTGCCGTTTTCTTCATGGCTTTATCCCTATAAACTTGGACTAACATGTCCTTGATTTCATTTTTCCTCTCGCCAAGTTTAACAAGAAATTTAATGTTTATTTGTTCCTCGGTTTCAAGTGCCAACATTCTCATGAGGGCACACAAAAACACGCGACAATAATGAACACCAATCAGCAAGATACTGCCACATATCAACATGAACAATGCTGTGAGACGCTGATATACTTACTGAGTTGTTTGGACAATATAAGCACATGGTGGCAAGTTTGCAAACTTAATTGCCACATGTTGTATGACATGTCGTGTAGTAATTAAGAAACATTCCAAACTAGTTTTCTTGATTATAAAGTTAAAGTTTAGAGGTGCTAGAAAAGAAGGGACATTATTGGATTTTCTTTGTTAGATCACATCAATTAAAAGAAACAAAATTAACTCCCAAAATGAGGCTCCCTGGCAATTGATAGAGAATTCCAAACACCCAAAAGTCGGATTTTATTAAGAAATGGTAATATGTCGTATTCTTAAATTACAATGTGGTTGCTACTCTGACATTAGCATCTAAAGTAGTTCCTGGGCCCCCAATTCTTGTTTAATTATTAATTCTGCCACTTCCCTTATTTCTCCCCTGTAGACACATTCATCTAATCTCATTGCTTGTTTTAGTCAATGAGTTTCTATATCAAATGTACTTTTTCTACCCTTTCCATTTTGTTCTGTGTCTTTGATGTGTTTGTTCACATCAGGGAGGTTGAAAGCAGAGCCAGACAGGCAGAGGAGAAGTTTGAGGATGTAAATGAGAAACTCCATTATACCCTTATAAAAAATAATGATCTGGAGAAGGAACTAGAGGAAATAACTAAGGGACCTACACACAAAGAGCCTGAAAGAGAAGAAGAAAATGAAAAAGAAAAAGTAGAAGAAGAAGAAAAACCGGAAGTATATGAAGAAGAAGACGTCAAGTCAGCAGAAGGTTCCTCAAAATCTCCAAAGAAAGGTAAGATTTTCTCTCTTTTTTTTTTTTTTACTTAGGTTATATTTATGAAAGAAAACTTGACAGAGCCACACATATTTTGGAAGATCATAAATATCTTTAGTGCTGTTCTACTAGTTGATACTTCTCATAGGAATCCACATACATTTAATAATTGTTTTATGCACACAACTCACAAAATGGAAAGCCAAATGATTAATACTTGTGAATTAATAAGTTAACATCAAATACAATTTTTATTTACAAAACTGGCAAAGATATTTTAAAAATAAAACACAGTGTTGATCAGAAATGGCAATGTACAGTAGTTAATTTTACAGATAATACCTGTGAATAGACAAACAGATATAATAGCCTTCTTAGGAAGTAACTTGAAATGTAACCTAAACATTTGTACCCTTCTATTAATCTGAAATAAAAAAGAAAATAATTTGATAATATGTATAGATATTCCTTAAAACATGCATACACTTTAACCTAATAATTTTACATGTGAGAATCTAAGAAATAATCCTAAGTAGAGAAAAAATTAATGCAAAAATATGTTTAATATATTGTTTATGTGATAGAAAAAAATAAACAACCTATCTGTCCAATCAGAAAAGAAAGATTTAAGTAAATTATGCCATATCAATATACATGAATATTATACAATTATTAAAATGGTATTTAAAAGGAGTTTGTAGTGACATGGGAAATTTTTATGTTAAAATATCAAATGCAAGTAGCAGGATATGACACAATTTTTTAAAGCTAGAAAAAAGACCAGAAAGAAATTATGTCCACATATTGGCAGACATTGTCTCTGAGTGATGGAGGTTTACGGAGAACTTTGTCTTTATTTTATTTGGGGGGACTTATTGGATTTTTTATAATTAAGAATATCTTCTACAGGAAGAGCAAGTTAACTTCACTTTTTTTTTAATTTTTTTTAGACAGAGTCTCTCACTGTGACACCCTCAGTAGAGTGCTGTGGTGTCACTGCAACCTCAAACTCTTAGGCTTACGAGATTGTCTTGCCTCAGCCTCCCAAGTAGCTAGGACTACAGGCGCCTGCCACAACGCCCAGCTATTTTTCATTGTAATTGTTATTGTTGTTTGGCAGGCCCGGGCTAGGTTTGAACCCACCAGCCCCGGTGTATGTGGCTGGCGCCCTAGCCGGTGAGCTACAGCACCGAGCCACTTTTCATTTTCTTATTTATAATTAGTTCTGTAATATTCCCACAAGCAGTTCCCCATATTCCCAATATTAGAGCCTGTTTTTTATTTTTGCTTTTATCTCCACCTGGTGGTCTGTTCCCAGGACAACTCTTGGTGCAAGGGATAGTACTGGGAAGGGAATTACTTTCTCTTTTTCTGTGTTATTCCCCACCCCACAAAAGCAGTGAAGTTAGTCAATCCCTCACAGTCCAGACCCCAGAAATAGAGGCATCAACACTATGAGGAAGAATCGGAACTCATTCTACTTCTTTCAGCTTTGAATTGGTGAAAATGTTATTTATTCCAAATGTGACAATCCTTTAGTTTTAGATTTGAATATATATGAGATGGTTTTCATAAATTGTAAAAATTTCATCCTCTCATATTCGGGATGTAGTTTTATCCCGAAAATTTGAAAACTACCTTTTCTAGATTTAGAAAGATAATACACAAAGTATACAAAAGGCCTTTTTGTTAAACTGAAGAGGTTACTTCAATATGAATGAGGATCTTTAGTTTTGTCTGTTCCCATGAGCAAATCCAGAATGGAAAAATTTTAATGATTGACCACATTTAAGCTTGAGATGAATTCTGAATCTTATCTTGACTATATATGTGTATCATAACATAAATTAGTCCCAACCTAGAACAATAACCTATACAAACACACAGCCGCTCTTCTCCCTACTTCCAGACACCACCATTAAACTCTTTGCCAGGGGGCTCAAAAGTAGAGGATGAGAAGCCTTGAAAAACTTAGGAGAGCTGGTCCTAAGCAAAGCAGTCTTCATGCCTTGCAGGTGGCCTGAACAGAGATAGTCTCTGGAAAATCCATAAGTTAGACATTTCATAGGCAGCTCCTTAAAAAATACAGAAACTTCTGGAACAGTCTGAAACTGATATATTTGCAGGACTTAGTGCAATGACATCACTTTTTTTCCTGAGAATCATTAAGTGAAGGAATAGAAAATTATATTATGGTAAAGGAAGGAGGCTTGTGAATGCTGAGTAAAGAGAATACCTGAACAGAGTAGAGAGATATATTTGTTTTTTGTTTTTATAGTCATTATTTTTAATAATTAGCAAATCACTGTGCTCTGAACTGTGAGTGAAGAAAGCAATGGAGAGGGGAGTTTACAAAGGTGAATGTAGCTTAGTCTCTCTAATCTCAATGGGGTCTATAGTTGGGTATGGGAAAGATACACTAAAAGCAATACAAAGTGTGAACAAAAGCAACCAAATGTAGGGTGGAGGTGGCAATAGTCAGTCTGAAGAATTCTAATTGGGACATTGAGTGTCATGGAGCCACTTTTCATGAGTATATTGGGGAGAGCACGCTTGATGGCCAGAGGCCTTCTGTACCCATCCCAGAAGTGGGGCTTGGGAAGGGCCTGTGCCTAGGAGATTGGAGAGAAATGGATGGGGAGACAGCAAAGGGGTACAGGAATGGATAAAGCAGGATTCTGAAGAATAACTCTATTTGAAATTCTTTTCGCCAAGCTTGAGATGTGTACAAGAAGGAAGGAAATGATTTTTTCTCTTTTTCTTCTTAGCTCCATGACCATATAGTCCTCTGCCCCAGGACCCACAGCTCAAGACAGTTGACTGACCACATTTAAACTTGGGGAAATGAATTCTGAATCTTAATAACCAAATTAAAGAGTCATCTTTTTTTCACATAGCTTGTCAGTAGCTTAGGGGTTACTCAAGTAGAATGGAATTTAAAACTATTTTGTAAATTAAAAGCCCTTAGTAAATATAAGGTATTATTGCTACAATACTCTAATTTTTTTTGTCTTTTTAGAAGTACCACGTGAGAGCATTAAATCCAGAACCCGGTCTAAATCCACTTACAAAACGAAACCTAAGTAACATCCACAGGGCACTGGGGTTCACAGTGGCTATATCCACTGAGCACACCCCACATGTTGCTGTGCTATGGTGCTGACGATGTGGTTCAATTTGGGAAACTCCCCTTGTAACAGCTAGAAGAGCCGCAACATAACGACGCAAGAACATTTTCTCTTTAAAAGTTACAGTGACGGCTGTAGGGAGTCAGTGCAATAGCCTTACTTCTCAGATTAAACACAGATTATGCAAAAGTTTGGTAGCCTCTTCAGTTGATTTCTTAATAGAAGTCTATGAGAAGTGTCAATTTTTATCAAGAAAATAATGGTTTTTGAGGACTGGGTGCTGCAGAGAAGACTGGCAAATAAAAAGCATTAGTTTTCAATTTGGAAGAGAGGATCCTGATGATGCCCTTCGGTTCCTATAGCATGTCTGGATTTCTTATCATTTGGGGGTGTTCTTATGATTTGCCTAAACTTCAGAGCAGCCTTACAAAGTAGGTGGGGAAGACATTGTTATCCCCATCTCTCAGAAGATGTAACTAAGGCCCAGAATGGTTTAAGACTTCAGCAGTCACAGAGCTGATTAACATCAGAGCCTATAGCTCACTAGACTCATGTCTAGATGGTTTGACAATGGCAAAGGGCCACCAGGCCATTGCTCAAATGGTTTCTTTAATGAGGACCTGAATCACTAAAGATTCATCCAGAATCTTGCTTTCTTTTTTTTTTTTTTTTGCTTTTACTGCCTCATTTATCTGCTTTGTTTATGACCCTGAATCCATTTAGGCATGGGAGATGGGCTAACATTCAAAAATAAGTTGCAAATGACAAGTAGATGTTCTGGGCAGTCACTCGGCAGGGATTGCTTCCTACTGCACTGCTCCTGGCTCACTTGCATTTGCTCTTATTTCTAAACACCTATAGTGAGCTTTCAACACATGCTTTGGCTATACATATTTGGTATTCTTTGGGGTTTATCTCCTAGAATTTTAGACCTCTGCCTGCCTTATCAGCCTCAGAAATCCCCCAACTCTTGAGCCCCAGCTTTATTTAAGCAATATGCTGGCCAAGCCTGCTGTTAATGATTATCAAAGTATGAGGGATGGGTTTCAACCGTGCTTAGGACATACCTAAGCTTACTGGATGAAGTCTGGTCAATTCTATTCTTTATCTCTAGGGGAATAAAACATGAAATTCTTCACACATCTGGCTGTAACTCATGACCCAATTGGCAGAAATAGCTGAAGCTATTGGCTCATGCTGACAGTTGCTGATGCAGAAACAATCCTACCTTTGTTCTTTCCAAAAGAGATTCCTGGATGACTCTACAAATTTGGGGGCTTTTTTGTGGGGTTGCAGAATAATTTTTATTAACTTTCCCTTTCACGGCAATGAGTGGTCATTTCCATACATATCAGTAGCCTCCATCCCCAACCATGAGAGCCCATCCCTTAGAATGTGTCAAATACCATGTCATCTCCATTGGGTGATGACACAGGCTCAGGAAGGCTCAGGCTCTAAATGCCAACATTATGTCTGCGGCCACTACAATTAAAATGAAATGTTTGGTATCGTGGACCTATGTTAGTTGAGACAATTTGACAACAAACTATGGAAACCTATTCTTGCAAAACCCAAGTAAAAGGATAATTTATCAATAGAATGTTGGGGAGCTCAAGGAATTGAAGGGAAGGCTAGGAACAGACAGGAACCAAGTAGTTTTTAGATGGTCTCAGGCACAATATTTGCTTCACCAATCACTTTAGTATCACACTGCCAAATAGACTCTAATAATTTCTTCTGTCCTTAATGATTCTGCCATAGTCTCAAAATCCTAAGAGACAGTGTATTTTGTGGTCACAAACCACCCCATCAGTTTTCCAGGGATGGTGAGAAGACGTCAGAGATCTCTGACTTCCTTAAAGGGAAAGAAAGACACTTTGCTCTACTGTTCTACTAAACTTGTGACATAGCATGGGGAAAGAGGATGTCCCCAAAAGTCAGGGTTGTTTTAGGAAGGCATGATGAATGTTAGGTGGTTTTTTAAAAAGTGTGCTATGGGGAAGGCATCTGCTCTGTCGTTCTCTTCAAGCTAGCCTGGGCAGCTCCACAATCCCAAGTAATGGTTTGTAAAGTTTTAGACAGTCCTTGAGGTGACTTCCTGAGCAGAGTGGAGGCTCATCACTGGTGTTCAGGCTGTGAGGTGAAGCTGTTATGCTTGGGCTATGGGAGACCAGCCACTCTATGCTCAGATGTCTAGACAGAGCTGTGCTGACTATCCAGTGGAGAGGAAACTGGCATAATTATATTCCTCTGTCCCAGTCCCTAGCCTCAGTGGCAACATGTTCTATGTCCCTCTGAAGCTGAGATGGTAGTGTTTCAAGGTGCATACTGTAGTGTACTTAGGGACCTTAGGAAGCTTGGTGAGCAAGCCCCTTGTTTACCAGGCCTGGATCTTCACCACACACCACGCCTACATCATGGTCATGGGCACCACAAGATTCTCCCCTGAGAAATCTGGTCCTATTTGCACAATTGGTCCCACTAATTTGACCATAGTTAATGTGAGGCTCCCATTGACTGCACTTTCCTCTTGTTCCTGGCCTTTCCTAGCTGACATCAAGGATATTACCTAGGAGACCTACGTCTTGCATGTTGCTTTCAAAGATGGTTGTACATTCTGCCTACAGGCCTGCCCATTTCTAAAATCTCAAATAAATGTCCCACCTACCAGCAAGTATTTTCCTGTGGGAAGCAGAGTAGTTTCTTGAAACTTAGGAACATAATTGTTGTAGCCCTGTTTACCTGTAAGACTGAAATGCTTGCTGTCTGAAAATGAGGCTGATACTCGTAGCTATTCATATGAAGTAGTGCCTAGAGTTCATTAGAACTTCCATCTCTGACTCAGAAAGATGGAGAGTTTATTCCAGCTAGGTCTACCACAGTCTCAAGGATTGCTCAACAGGTCTACTAATCTCCCTAACTCAGAGATTAACTCTGCAGAGTGCAGATTTTCAAGAAGTACAGCTTCTCTCAAATGGTGCATTTAAGAATTGGACAAACGGAAGACAGACTTACAGAAATTCCTTAAGCAATTCCAGTCTACGGCAGTGCAATTTGGCCTGGATGGTGCTCCTGTTCTTGCAAGTCTGATGAAAAGGCTCCTGTAAGAATGTGGCAGATTGTATTTGCAGGGTTTGAGCCCCATGAACACCTGATCTAGCAGAGGAGTGCTTTATACTACCTCTAGGCCAGACACTTTCAAAAGTCTGAAGATTAACAGTTCCCATGATCTGTCTTGCCAAGGCAAATGGCTTTTTAGCACGCATGATGTTCTCACTCCCACTCCTAGCCCAGATGTCCAACAAACTCTGGAGTTCACAAGGTACTCCTAGTAATATGTCTCCCATTTCTTCAATGACCATCCAAATAATCAAACCTAGGCAAAAAAGAAAGAAGATTGTATGATTTGGGGCTGTAACTATTTCCCACCAAGAGGAAAACCTCTTCTCTTCTGTCCTGCTTTTGCTCTATTATGATCCCGAACAGCTGTGCACTTTGAAACAAATGCTAGTAATATCATGGTGGAATTCAAACACAGGAGTGTCACACCTCAGTCCTAGAACAGCCATCCTGGTAGCAGAAAACTACTGGCGGGCAGGGCTACCTTTGAAATATGAAAGCAATATTTGGAAGATGTGAAGCTCCTATTTATTTTTATTTTTATTTATTTTTTTTTGAGGAAAACATGGATTTATTGATAGGTTTGGTCCACCTGTGATTCTGAAAGTCTACTTAATGCAGACTTTTATTGTTTTTGTTTTTTTTTTATTATTTTTTATTGAGTCATAACTGTGTGAAGCTCCTATTTAATGCAGCCTGATTGCTGTCATTATTGCTACTGAGGTAAAACTAAAATAATAGTAATATCCATTTTATTAAACATGTACCTCATGTAAATATTGTGCTACACATGTCACACACATCATCTCATTTAACCACAACAGCTATGTGAGGTAGGTGCCACTTTTTTCCCTATTTCTATTCAGGATTTATAGTATGTCAAGGTTAAACAGCTAGTGAGTGATAGAACCTAAATCAAATCTGGGATGTCTGATAGTGAAGCCCAAGCTTCCAGCTACAGTACTGTTATGTTTCCCCAGACTCAGAAAAGGTTGGAAGTATAGTTGACAATCCCTCTTTCAAAGGACTTGACTACCACATCCTCTACTTTAATGTCCAGCTCAAATGCACTCACACAAAACCCAGAATTTTAGAGGGCATTAGAACCTTCTGCCAAAGAAAATGGTAGTAGCCAGGAGCAATCTAGCAAGGAGGTTATATACTTAGAGCCATCCTGCCATGGCTCCGAAGGATGTGGAGTGCAGAAGCATTGGCACAGTAACATACTAAGCCTTCCAGAGAAGGGATTATAAACTGCATAGCCCCAGCTCTACCCTGATACTACTGATGAGCTAGGGTGGCCCTTGCAATTGTAACGAAGGCCTTCAAAATCTCCTTAGGGTACCATTCTGGTGATTTTGAGCCCAGCAACCTGCAATACACCAGTACTTAAGCCATATGCCTGAACAATAAAGACAAGTCTAGACAGATCAAAGGGTTACCACAGCGCTGTCAATCCCCAGATGCCCTGGAACATCATTGTCACAGAATGTACCACAGATTTGTTCCACTCTTATGGCCATGTCATTTTGCTCATGGTGTACTCCAGCATTGAAGTGGAACATTTTATCCTTTGTCAGCTGACTGCTGACTGCTACACTATTAATATTAAATACCAGGAAAAAAAACTGTTCCCCAGAACACAGCTGACTGCTACACTATTAATATTAAATACCAGAAAAAAAAAAACTGTTCCCCAGAACATGTCATAGTTTTGGATTGCACTGTCCAGCTTGTTGTCCTTTTTTTTGTTGTTGTTAAAGGGATATTCTTTTTTTTTTTTTTAATTGTTGGGGATTCATTGAGGGTACAAGAAACCAGGTTACACTGATTGCATTTGTTAGGTAAAGTCCCTCTTAACAATCGTGTTTTGCCCCCAAGGGTGTGCAAACACTAAGACCCCACCACCCTCCTTCCTTCCCTTTCTCTGCTCTTCCTTTTCCCTACCCCTCCCTCATTCTTTCTCTCTCTGCTCTCCCCTTCCTCCACCCCCACTGTGTCATTAATTGTCATTAATTGTCCTCATATCAAAATTGAGTACCTGGGATTCATGCTTCTCCATTCTTGTGATGCTTTACTAAGAATAATGTATTCCACTTCCATCCAGGTTAATACAAAGGCTGTAAAGTCTCCATTTTTTTAATGGCTGAATAGTATTCCATAGTGTACATATACCACAGCTTGTTAAACCATTCCTGGGTTGATGGGCATTTAGGCTGTTTCCACATTTTGGCGATTGTAAATTGGGCTGCAATAAACAGTCTAGTGCAAGTATCCTTATGATAAAAGGATTTTTTTCCTTCTGGGTAGATGCCCAGTAATGGGATTGCAGGATCAAATGTGAGGTCTAGCTTCAGTTCTTTGAGAGTTCTCCATACTTCCTTCCAAAAAGGTTGTATCAGTTTGCAGTCCCACTAGCAGTGTAAAAGTGTTCCCTTCTTTCCACATCCATGCCAGCATCTGCAGTTTTGAGATTTTGTGATGTGGAGTTAGATGGTATCTCAGGGTGGTTTTGATTTGCATTTCTCTAATAATTAGGGATGATGAGCATTTTTTCATATATTTGTTAGACATTCATCTGTCTTCTTTAGAGAAAGTTCTATTCATGTCTCTTGCCCATTGATATATGGGATTGTTGGCTTTTTTCATGTGGATTAATTTGAGTTCTCTATAGATGCTAGTTAACAAGCTTTTGTCTGATTCAAAATATGCAAATATCCTTTCCCACTGTGTAGG
>CAUYRH010080789.1:0-47384 GCA_963574655.1 Perodicticus potto
GCCCGGCCATTTTTTGGTTGCAGCCGTCATTGTTGTTTGGCGGGCTGGGCTGGATTCGAACCCGCCAGCTCAGGTGTACGTGGCTGGCGCCTTAGCCCGCTGAGCCACAGGCACCGAGCCAGAAAAAAAACACATTTCAAATACATCATGGATCATGATTACTGAACAAGTCCTGTATCATGGTTGAATTTCAACAAAAGTGGTTGCTTTATTTTTTTATTAAATCATAGCTGTGTACATTAATGCAATCATGGGGTACAATGTGCTGGTTTTATATACAATTTGAAATATTTTCATCAAACTGGTTAACATAGCCTTCATGGCATTTTCTTAGTTATTATGTTAAGACATTTATATTCTGCATTTAGTAAGTTTCACCTGTACCCTTCTAAGATGCATCATAGGTGAGGTTCACCCAATTATCCTCCCTCCACCCATCCTCCCCCCCTCCCCTCCCCTCCCTTGCCTCTTTCCCCATATTCTTGGGCTATAATTGGGTTATAGCCTTCATATGAAAGCTATAAATTAGTTTCAGAGTAGGGCTGAGTATATTGGATACTTTTTCTTCCATTCTTGAGATACTTTGCTAAGAAGAATATGTTCCAGCTCCATTCATGTAAACATGAAAGAGGCAAAGTCTCCATCTTTCTTTAAGGCTGCATAATATTCCATGGTATACGTGTACCACAATTTATTAATCCATTCGTGGGTCGATGGGCACTTGGGCTTCTTCCGTGACTTAGCAATAATGAATTGGGCTGCAATAAACATTCTGCTAAACATTCTTTTATAATGTGATTTTTGGTCTTCTGGATATATACCTAGTAGAGGAATTGTAGGATCGAAGGGCAGGTCTATTTTTAGATCTCTAAGTATTCTCCAAACCTCTTTCCAAAAGGAATGTAGTAGTGTGCATTCCCACCAGCAGTGTAGAAGTGTTCCCTTCTCTCCACATGCACGCCAACATCTCTGGTTTTAGGATTTTTGTAATGTGGGCTAATCTTACTAGAGTCAGATGATATCTCAAAGTAGTTTTGATTTGCGTTTCTCTGATGAATGGGGAACTTGAAAAGTAACAAGCCAGACTTGGTGATGTCTTGACCACAACTGAGATTGACCAAGGAAATCTGTAGGAATTTCCTGTTTAGCACAATGCTTTCGCCAGGAACAAGAGGGGATGTGAGCGGATACTTAGTAAATTTCCAGGGCTGAATGAATAAAAGGGTGAGAAGAGATGGAAAGTTTAAAGCTTTTAATCAGAGGAAACAGCACAGGGATAAGACAGACAGTAGTGAGAAAACAGAATAATGAATCACCCATAAAAATCCAAGTTACGAGGCTGTTAGCACACGTAGCATAGAAGTTGCTAATCACCCTTCTGTGTCGGGCAACACCCTCCTACTGTTAAGTCTGAATCTGAGCTTGACAGAGGTCTTCTCATCCTCAGGAAGTCCTTCTGATGCTCCCGGATAGAATTAGCAGCTTTCTCTGTTCCAGAAATATATACAGAATGCTTACTGTGTTGCTCTGAACTATTATAGTCACAGAAAATTAGTCAAAAGAGGGAACTTGCTTTCTCCATGGTCTAAAAGTGCCTGCTGCCCAACAGGGGTTCACATACTGCATTGAGAAAAGCCGAGAGCCAGCAGAGCTAAAAAGGAGACTTGTTTGTTTTAAACATTAGAATTCAAAGACATCTTCATTTTTATTCCATTTCATATAGACTTTCCGATATATTTTTAAAACTCAAGCTTGAAACAACAGGGCCTTCTGGTGCCCTATTAAAATCTATTTAGTTTAGTAACTCTTAAGACCAGTTTATTAAAACCAGGCATTGGTTTTCACAGGTGCATTTTTTTTGATCCCTGCTGACCTCGTGATCAAATAAATAATCCCTTGCAGGTACCGGCTAACTAGCCGAGAGGCCAGCCCACTCCATTTCCCTGAGTCTCTTAAGGGTCAGGCTATTGTTCTGCTTTACACGAACCACTAGTATTGCCAATTCACTTGACTTTGACATAGAAATTTCATTCAAGCAAAACAGCGTTGAGCTAGCTTCTTTATTAGGAAGACAGGGTTCCTGGAAGAGCAAAGAACACTCTTTGTTCAATCTATCACCTTGGAGTTCAGGCATCACTTAGGTTTCATGCTCAAAAGCCATAGCATGAGTCAGCCTGCCTTGACAGGTGTATGTTTGTTGAAAGGAGAGGAGGTTGTTTGTTCATCCAGGGTGGAGGAAACACTGCATATGGCCTTTTTCCTCTCCCCTAGGTTATGACCTTTAGTCAGTACACAGCAGGTAAACTGTAGGTTACCTACAGCAATGCTGGTGGCTGGAACTGTGGCAGCATGTTCCCATATGGATGGCCTAGGCTGAATATTGATGATGACCATCCAGAGTTATTACCTTCAGCACCAAGACCTTAACTTCCTGAAACGATGCTCTATACACTGTATCGTTTACACTCAAGAAAACACTAAATAAGAGTAAAATCAATGCCTCATCTCCCCACCCCCAAACAATGAGACCAATATGTCTGTCTTAAACTCAGCGAAAATCCCCATCCTTTTCCTAACCTTTATAGTCAATTCCGCAATTTCTTTCTAGGCTTAGGCATTATACTGAAAGAAACTGGTGTGTCCACAGTGTTGAGGGAGCAGAGGTGAGATTTACAGCAACCCCGACAGGCCTGACCTGAGGATAGATGTGGTGAGCACTTTCCATGTTCTACGTGCTGTGAAACTCTCTGCCCTCTTTGCACTTTGGCTGGAAAAATGGCTTGGGACGGCCACGACTGCCCTGATTGCATATATTTTTGTCCTGCTCCAAAAGTCAGCTCCCAGCCATGTGACCCAGTGTCTGCTTCTTAAGTGTCTGAGGGACAGATGTAACACTGCACAAGGTGAAGGAAATAACCTTTGGAAAGGCCCATTTCCCCAAGGGACAAGCAAAGGTAATGCCTAGGTCACCCACATTACAAACAATAAGATCATGCACAAAGTTATTAGGAAGATACCATTCCTTACCAATGCAAACATCCCACAGCCACAGATTTTCAGAGAACTAAGGCATTCTAGAACTGAAGTTGATCTTAACGTCCAAATAAGTAAGAACGACAAGTCTCACCCACTAGACATATTCTTAAACATTTAAAATTGTTATTAACACAGGCTAGGAACAGACAGAAGGTGCCGGGCCTTTGAGACAACAGATTCCACGGTCTTCTCCAGGAGTTAAGAAACGTAGGTCATGACCTTGATAGAACCAGTAAACCCAAAGCCATCTAACAGGGACGGACAGCGAACGGCTGCCTCACCTTACTCTAAAGTGACGAGCCTCATCCTCCAGGAAGGCAGACATTGCACTGAAACGCTACATTTTCAGGACATTTGCCCAGTGTTTCAGAGGAGAATTGGGCTGATCACACGCTTTCTACAGCTGGTGCTTCAAAGCCTACATCAATTCCTTCTTAACATCAAGCCTGTCTCATTGAACTGAAGCTTCCTCCCTGCTCTCAGGTCTCTGAGGATCTGGTGTGAAATTACAGGAAGAATAACTAGATTAAAAGAAAGAATAGATTTCTCTCCCATTCTCTTTCTTTCAAATCTAGGTATGGCAGAGGGGCTCACTACCCAGGCCAAGTTCTGGGTCCTTTATTCCTAGCTACATGATCTTGGAGGACTCCCAGTAGCCCCTATTTTCTCGTGTAGATAATTAGCAATACCTGCTTCTTAGTTTGCAGGAGGGAGAAGGTACAATTTACATCAAACATAGAACAGACAGTGGTATGAAACATGGCGGTACAGTGCCTCACTCTTGGATCAAACACATCTCTCAGTAGTCTAGATTATTCTTCTATCTGCTAAACCCGCTCCCTTGCTCAAAAACCTTTGCTGGCTCCCCATTCTGACAGGACAATTTCAGACTTCCTTGTCTAGAACTCAAGGTCTTCTGACCTACTTCCGTTTGGGTTTCCCACAGCTCCCCTCCTGCTCTTAGTGGTCTAGCTTTCTGTGAACCACTGGAGCGTTTTGTTCATGTGCAGTACTTTCCTCTCTCAGCCTGGGCACTTGGATTCATTCCCCAGCATTTATGGCAGAGGTTGTAAACTACTAGCAGTGCGATTGTGTGGGAGTGAGTGTATGTGTTAACCCTTATGAGATCTTAGTTTGGTTTTATTTGTTGTCAAAAATGGGAGATTTCACTTTAAAAAAGTAGATTTCTAGGTTCTCATGAGATATAAGATCCGGCCACTTTGGGCCTGCCTTTCCAGGTGGCAACACTGGGAGAGAAGCCTTCCCTCCCGACATGCCCCAGTCACCACCACTCCCTATAGCCCTGTACAAGTCTGATTTACTCACGAGGTTACCACCTGCTTGCCCCTCTGAAGGTATTTGAGTTTGTAATCCCTAGTCTAAATCTTACCCATCTTCAACCCTTCATAAATTCTTTGATTCTTTTGTGTTAGAAATAATTTTTCTTCTTTTTTAGCTCCATTTGTTACTACATGTGTCACTGGTAAAGTAAAAAGTATTATACTTTTTCTTACTTTATTGCCCTGTCTGAAATATAAGCCTTTGGACACAGAACCTGTACCTGGCCTGTGCCTGGCTTAGCACCAGATACCAGCGGGCATTTGATTAACACTTTTAATTGAACAAAACCCAGGGATCTAATCATGAAAAAGTCAGAGCTGACAAGGCTCACAGACTTCTCTGCCTGGGCTGGGCTAAGTTTCAATGATCAATCATTCCTAGAAAAAGGCATTCCAGGAGTTGGGCGGGGAAGAGGGGCAGGGACATCCAAGAGGGAGAGAGAATTGCATTCACAATTCCAAAGCCCAATTTCAGATTTTGTCCTAGATTCATTCGCAGGACAAAAATTTCTTACACTCTTTAATAAGATACATGTTCTAATTCTGTATTTGGTTAGCACGTTATTTTGTTCTGTGTATTGCCACTGACATAGAATCACATAAAAACTATAAGTAGCAAAGCAGTATTATCACCCCCAGTTACAGATGGGAAAGCTGAAGCTGTACTTTGCATGACCAAAATACCCTCCTTAATGGTCCTGAGTTTTGAAGGCTGAAAAGGATGCAAAGGCCACCTGCAGGGCAACTTGCTGTCGGTGTCTGAGCTGCACAGCAGTGTGTCAATCTGCACCATCCACACTCTGATCAGGGCTGTCACAACACATCCTGCAAAGAATCACAATCACCTTCTTTCATACAAATTCTCCTTTTCAACTGTGCTGTTGAACTACACATTGGCAATGCAGAAAAAGGCTGAAAAAAAAGACAGAGCCAGGTCAAATATCCACATGGTTTTAACAGCTTGTTTTAAAGTATTCTTTTCATTCTTCCCACCTAGTGAGTCCATGAGAAGGTCTGATAATGCTAAAACCACCTTCGTGTATTACACAGCTGTTCACCACTTAGAAAGGGGCTGAGAACTGCCTTCTTGCCACCTAATGCATCAGAATCTAAAAAGCCAGTTCTCCAGCAAAGGCCTTATTTATTGGATTCTTTACAGCATAGGGAGGGGATGTTATTGGGCAGGGAGGGGCAGGATTACATCATAGCATAGACTAAATAAACCGGAAAAAAGTTCCAAAGATAAAGATATAATTCAGCAACATATTGGAGCCAAAAAAAGTCTTGAGTCTAGAGCTGGGAATTTAGAGGCTGGGTAAGCCCATTCCTTGAGTCTAGTTTCACGTTTCTCCAGATAGTCAACATGTCCAGTCTGCGCTAGAGACCATCTCTGTCCTGCCGACAAAGACAGAAGCAGAGTGTCAGATGTACCTGAGTACCCCTCAGCCTGCCCACATTGGCTCAGCATGTGAAGGAAAGGTAGGTCTCCACGGACCATCCCACTGTTCTGCTGGTGGCCCCACACAGAATAAGAACTAAAAACAAATCAATACGTGTTTTCCACCCAAAGTCCTAAGTCTTTGTGGTTAGTGTGCCCACTCCCCCACCCCCCTGCCTTTTAAGCTGCTTAGATCAGATCTGCTGGATTTTTAAGTTCTTAAGAACTTCAGCTCACTCTGGGAGGCTGAGGCAGGAGGTTCACTTGAGCCCAGAAGTTTGAGGTTGCTATGAGTAGGCACTCCAGCCTGGGCAACAGAGTGAGACTCTGTCTCAAAAATAAATAAATAGATAGAACTTGAGCTACGGTATTACTTAAAGCTATAGAGCTAGTCAGTCCTGGTGAAGTATCCTTTTTCCTAGTCCCTCTCAATTTAAAAATGAGTCCCCTGCACAATCTGAAAATGTAATAGGTTGGCTGATATCTATAAAAGGTGAAAGATACCAAAGGACCCACCAAGGGTAATGAGAAACCCTCTCCTGAGTTGCTGCTGAGTTTGTAACTAACAAGACTTTCTTATTGTGGAAGACGTTAGGTGTGGCCTCAGCTTTATCTTTGCTCAAGTTTCTCCCCAATGATTGTGCCTTCCCATGTGCTCTGGGAAAGCAGCCTGCACTCAGCACATCCCTGACCACTGCAAACAACTCTGTTTTTGTTTCAAGCAAGGAGATACCAATGTGTTATAAGAACACCATGGGCCCTTGGGAGCAGAAAATAAGCAACCAGCATTTTGTGTGTAAGCGTGAAGAATTAAACTAAGCCTTTTGTGTTGCCCACCTCTGCCTGAAATGCCATTTCTCAGAATTCCCATCTTTCTCCAATGCCCAGCTGCAGTTTCACCTTTGAAGACTCCATCTCGGACATGCCCAGATGATCTTTACACGCCTCACTTGACACCTGCCCTGCAATGTAGCTGTGGGCCATGTCCCGTGCTCAGGTTGGGCTGTTGGCCACTGTTGCCATGTCTTTCATATTTGCATTATCCATACCCCTTGGAACAGTCCATCCACTAGTACACAGTTGATGCTTAACGAATATTTGTTAAATTAATATTTGGATTTATCCCTTGGCTTAACTCATCAAGAACTTGGGAGGCCAAGTGAACAAATTACAGATGGGAACATGCTTGCTCTACCAAATAAGCGAATACAGACTCATGAGCACAGAGGATGACTCTTCATGACAAATGCCTTTGTCACATCCTCACCCTATTCGAAGGAGACGTACTATTTATCAAGGGCTGTGCTGAGCGAGTGCAATGCACACACAGCCCATCCTGCAGAAGAGGAACCAGTGGCTTTGACCCTGAGTCGCACAGTTAGGAAGCAGCAGCAGCAGTGGGATTCAGCCTCAAAGCCCTTGCTTTTTTAGTCCAGCCCATCATACCACTCCCTTCCGATCCGTTGCTCCCAAAGCAAAACGCTGATTGTGTGACTATCAAACATCACGCTTCTCGTTTCCTTTTTGCTTCCTTGTTACTCTCAACTTACGCTATCACTTGACAGGCATGTGAATGTGATAAAGTCGATCTGGACAGCACCACAGACAGGAAATGAATTTTACTGTGGCAAAATTCAAATTGCAATCGTTCTAACAAGACAGAGATAGGAAGAAAGCACTCAGGCCTGCTAGGCATGTTTTCAAAAGACAAGCACCTCTTCATAGACCAGGATGGGTTTTTTTTTTAAGCAAAGACAAGATATGAGTCCTTTGGAAGATTGCCCAAACACTGGGCTGCACTTATCTCCCAGGAGGAGGAGAAGGGAAATAGCACATTGGGGCACCCTCAGACACACAGGGAAGGAGCTGTTATCTCCCCATAAAGCCTAGAAGGCCACAAACGCACTTCCAAGTGCACGGCATATAAAACACGCCCAGTGTCCCAAGGGCTTCCAGATATAACAATGCAAGGCCACTTCATGTCCTCTGCATTATGACAAGCTTCTCTTGGAAGGCCAGCTACACCTAAGCTCAGTGGCTATAGATAGTGTCATTATAGACATGAATGTCATTCTCTGCATCAAGCATAAACATAAATGTCAGGATTAATAAAAAGAGATCATGTGCCAAGTGACTGAACTTAAGCCATGTTCATTAAGCTGATTATAACAACCTTCAAAGGTTAACAGCATTTTACAATAATTTCTTTGTTTCTCTCCAGAAACTTGTTGCATATAACATGATATTGCACATTTGATAGTGTTTTTACCTAGGATTAGAAAGAGATCTGACTGAGCAATCATAGAAACTCCCTTTTAAGATTCTCGCTGTCCCCTATGCCACCACCCCTGGCATCCCGTAATGAGCGCTGCTGATGCTGCAATGTGACATGCCATAGATTCAATGTCTGTTGGGGGTATACTTCAGGGGGTAACGTCAAATGAAAGGAACAGGATTCAGAGACTACAACAATTGCAGATATTTTCAAAGAGAACAAAGAAGTTTGGGCATTTTCCTACCTTATTTCAAGTCTTGGATGTCCAGCCCAGTTGAATTTGTTGAGGGACGGTGACATAGCTATTGGTAGCCTTCCAACACACACCATTCCTTACAACCTAATCCCATGGTTCTCAACCTTCCTAATGCCGCGATGTATTTTCATTGCTAAAAAGGGGTCGCGACCCACAGGCTGAGAACCGCTGAATCTGACTAATCAGAACTGCTCTGACAAACCAAGTACCTTGCCCGCGTTTCATTTCCTTCTAAAGGTGTTATATTTATATCACGTAAACCCTTTTGGCCTCACAGCCTGACCTTCTCTGGAAAACCAACAATGTTAGCAGAAATGGCCATAACTAAGTGGCCTTGAATAAACACAGTATAACTTTAGAGATAAAACTGAGCTTGGGGGGGAAAAAAACTCAACCCTTCCTCAATAATGTTTGAGAAACTTGATGGTTTCTGCCTCAATTCAAAAAATTCTTTTTTCTGACCCATCTCCCTCCATAAGTGTCCTAAATGTTGGTCTTGCCTGAAGTTCCCTCCTCAGCACTCTTCTCGGTAGACTTTTCCAGGAAGACAGAAAAATAAGATATTTGATAAAAGTCTCCCTTTAAACTTTCTCTAATAAATTTTACTATTAAAAGCTTATTTTTCCATATGTGGAACCTCTTTCCTTTTGTCTGTAGTGCAACCTGGTGGAGACATTTTTTAGCCCATGTAGGCATTTTGTGGTTTTGACCCAAATTATGAGCTTGGGCAAAGCACTCTATTATTTTTAGGAGCTCTACCACTTGAAAAGTCTGGAATTGATCAAGTATACTCATGACTAAACAATCTTTGTATCCCCATACCCGGGAAAGAATAGGCACGTTAGATAAATGTCTGTTTCCTAAACAAACAAATAGAAATCCTACTCATCATTCCAGAGCCAGCTCAAACTTGGCTCCTGTGAAGACTTCTCTCGTCACCCAGGCCCGTGGCGATTTCCTAACTCTCATGTATCATGTCATACATTTATCTCTCTGGTGAGACTTGATCTCCTCTGAGCTGGTTTTGGATTCTCCTTTGTATCTCTTACATCACCTGGCATATAACCCCTGCTCAATCAGGCATCAGGATACAGATCCTCAAGCTATCTCCCTGGATAGAGGGCTGTGGCATCGCAGCTCACAGCAACCTCCAATTCCTGGGCTCAAGCAAGTCTCTTGCATCCGCCTCCCACGTAGCTGGGACTACAGGTGCCCGCCACAACGCCCGGCCACAGGCATCAGGATAAACATAAAATGTACATTTTCCTCAAATCTCGGAAAGAAAACAATCTGCTGGAGTATATTTGGAGAGTCCCACTGCTCCTGAAACTCAAGTAAAAAAGAAAGGAACTGGGATCAAACCACTCTTCATAGAGTTCTTTCTAATTCATGACCGAGCTATGAACAGAAGGCAGAATATCAACTGGACTCGAGGTAAGGAGCCAGGAGGGCCTTGTCCTTCTAGCTGTCCACACTCCAGACATTTGCTGGAATGAGGTGTCTTCAGGAGCTCCTGTTTAAGTGAACAGCATCGTGGTGATACTAAGACAACCAGTTCATTCCACACCATGAATCATACACTATTCATCTGTTGAGTACCTGCTCGTGTCTAAATAATAACCATTTAAGATGGGGCTGTGAACAACAGTAACACTGCCTTGAGGACAACTACATGTAACTATTTATTAAGCAACATATGAAATATAAAAATAGGTGAGTACACCAACTACTACAAGCATTCAAAGAGGGAAATGACTCTTCTCGAGAAACTCAGGAAATTTTTCACAGAGTTAATTGATATTAGAGTTCAGCTCTGCAAAGTGAATGGGATTTTTACCCCATGCAAAGTAAAGAAATGGTATTCTGGAGAGTGAAAACAACATTGGCAATATAATAGTGTGCCTGGAACAACCATTGCTATTAACTTGTTGGTTTGAATTTATTCATCAAGTTATTAGGTCTTTAGTAAAATGAAAGCCCTGGAAATACAATAAAAGACCACAGAAAAGAGATGTTTTAAATAGGAAAAGGAGAAAGGTGAAGCCCTTCTGTGGGCCACTCACACTTCATGCAAAGTGTGGTTAGTGAGGGCTGAAACTGCCCAGTGGATTTGCTGTGAGATGTAACCTTTTTCTAATTTCCACAAAGGCACTTTAAAGGCTAAATGTGGCTTTCCCAGTAAACAAAATTTGATAGTTATTCAGAAAACAGAGCTGAGTGGGGACAAATGCCACCAGTTTTGTAATTTAGATAAGCATGTGCCAGCTGGGGGAGCCTGCTGTGGTCTGCTTCCAGGAGCAGCTTGGCCAAGTGCAGATGTGTGTGCCAGACCACACGCGTGTGGGCAGGTGCCCTCCCCCTCCCTCAGCCGAAGGCATCTCCCCTGGCGAGCTGTCCCTCCCATCCTCCATCATAGCAAGCTGTGTCTCTCTCACAGGACACGGTAGCTAGGGACAGGACTAATGACAAATTTATAAAACTAGCAAAACGAAAAGTTGTAACTGCAGTCTTCGCATTTGCATCGGAAAGTATCTCAGTTTTAAAAGCAAGGTAATAATGCGTCACCTCCTGTTTCAATTAAAAGCCAGCTATAAACACATGTTAAAGAACTTGATTCAGCCATTCTACCACGTATACGTACTTCAAAGCATGTTGTGCACCATAAACATACACAATTTTTATTTAGTCAACTAAAAATAAATTAACAAAGGGCTGCTGTAAACAGTCCTGAAAAGTTGTTCTTTTCACAATTCTTCAGTTAAAAATGTATTGGAGGATCAAATTTGATTATGATGCCCAAATTCTGAGTAAAAGGGGAAAGAAAAGCTAAAATACGCCCCTCTTCCTCCTTGTCATTAAAAATTACTGGTTTGAATTGCAAGCCTATTTCCTATCCTGGCGATAGGGCTCAAGTATTCTTACCAACAAAGAGCTTTCATCAGTAAAACCAATTTAACCTTCTTTTCATATTAAAATTGGAAAGCAGTTGATTTTTTCCTTTAACTACAACCTGGAGTATACAGGTAGATGTGCAAATTCTCCTTGGCACAACTGGGAAACGTGTAATCTCTGATTTTTCCTCCACAGGCCCAAAATACACAAACTTCCTAATGCTTGTCACATGGTACCCCAGGGCTGGCGAAACAATTCGGTCAGTACCTCTTAAATTCAGGAAAAATCCAGGCACAGTGGCTCACACCTGTAATCCAACACTCTCGGAGGCAGAGGTGGGTGGACAGCCTGAGCTCAGGTGTTCTAGACCAACCTGAGCAAGAGCAAGACTCCATCTCTACTAAAAATAGAAAAACTAGCCAGGCATTGTGGCGTGGTGCCTGTAGTCCCAGCTACTCAGGAGGCTGGGACAAGGGGATCTCTAGACAAGAGTTTAAGGTTTCTGTGAGCTAGGATGCCACAGAACTCTACCCAGGGTGCAGAGTGATACTCTGTTTCAAAAGAGGGGGGAAAAAAAAAGGGGAAGGAAAGAAAGAAAAAAATTCAGGGGCGGCGCCTGTAGCTCACCGAGTAAGGTGCCGGCCCCATATACCGAGGGTGGCGGGTTCAAACCCGGCCCTGGCCAAACTGCATCAAAAAATAGCCGGGCGTTGTGATGGGCGCCTGTAGTCCCAGCTACTCGGGAGGCTGAGGCAAGAGAATCACCTACGCCCAGAAGCTGGAGGTTGCTGTGAGCTGTGTGACGCCATGGCACTCTACTGAGGGCGACAAAGTAAGACTCTGTCTCTACAAGATAAAAAAAAAAAAAGAAACTATTAAATGTTCCAAAACCCCATTGAATACCAAGTGTTCTGCAAATGACTGTACAGTGTAGATAATAGCTAATGGTGAGGTTAATATTATCATATCCAATTGGAAATCAGTATCTCTCTTCTTTGTGTTCTTTTCTTATATTTCTTTCTTCGACAATTGGCATCAACAGGAACAGAGTTAACCTCATGAGGCACTTACATTTTTTTTTCTTTCTCACCACCAACAAAAATCGGTCACTAAATTCTAAAATTGTACCCAATGTCTTTCTTGTCTTGTCTTTCTCATCTTCGCTCCTGCTGCTTTTGTTTAAGTCAAGATTATCAACACAATTCATGTAGTTTACTTACCTAAACTACAAGTCCCTGCAAGACTTTTCCCTCTCACTGGACCTCAGGTGTATAGAAGTAAATTAATGATAATCCTCACAAGAATTTGTGGGGAAAGATAATGTTCCTAAAATTGACTGCCTATAATGTATGAATGTGTTACATTTTGTAAAAAGAATTTATACATGTAAATGAATACCATCTTCTGTGGCACATCTATGCATAAACTTTCAATGATGAAAACCTATTTGCCCTTTAATTGAATATTGAATGAATTTAAATTTTAGAAGCATCCAAAATTTTTTCAGAGCTAGTGTGATTGAAAATTTTCACAAAGCAATGACATTTAAAAGAGATGATTGCACTAATTTACATCCCGAAGAGCAACGTCTATGTGAGATACCCTTGATCTACATCTGCTGCAACACGTGACATTGTCGAACTTTTTAATCTTTGCCAATTAAATGTGTTAAATATTTTGACTTTATTTTTAATCATGTCTACACTTCTGTAATCAGTATTGAGATATATGTACAACGTCTCCTGTTATTATCTTTAGCTTTGCCCCTTAGGTCCCACCCCCTCCTTTGATGTCATTACAAAAGGCAAACATTATGCTCACACACTCATACACTCTCCCCCACACTTTTTTCACTTACATTGCTCTTACTGATTTTGGAAATTATCCCAATTACTATTTCCTGGAATTTTTTTTCTCTCATTCCTTCTGTATCTGTTTTAATACACACATATGTACTTCCACACAATAAGAAGGTATTTCCTATGTCTTCTATGATAGCACTAATCTAATGCATTTGTTAAATTGATATTTACTTGTTTGAATTCCCCATAAGGAGCCCACAAAATAAGAGGCCATTTATCTCACGTACTAGTGCATCTCTAATGCATAAAAAAACACCGATACATTCATCCTCCCTTCATCCAGATCCCTGGATTATTTATCTAATCCTTGCACAAATACTTTGCAGTTCTTAAATGTTTCTGATACCTCTCTAGAGTGAAGATTCAGATGTGATCAATACAGTGAAGGTCTCTGTCCAGAGAATTTTTATATAGGTATAAAAAACAAAAAATTGTATAGGCAAAAAGTAAAATAAATAAGTAAATAAATGATACAAATTCAAATTTCAAAGACAGACAGAAGTTATGAGGAAAGTTAAAAAAGTATGCAAATAATTAAAAAGATACTCTGCTAGTATAACTGAGCAATGGTTGCTAACGCCACACTGATGAAGGAACATTTGAGCTTAGATCTTAATGAGGAGAACTAGGGGTGATGCTCATCTTTTTAAATCAATTCCTTTATTGACAGTCTTGTTAGCGCTCCTGATGAAATTGCTGGCACTAGGCCTGCGGGCTATGCCTGGATACCTAAAAATGCTATTGCATTATACAGATTGCCACCATGGCCCCAGATTCTGTACGTAGGAGAGGGAAGGTTCTCACTCTTCTCTGTCCCCCACAACATATGCCTTGAAACTCACTGAGGTTTTCACAAAATGTCCTTCATGCTTCAGTTATTTTCTCTGTTCATATCTCCTACAGCCAATTTTTAAAACTCTAACAAAACAAAACCAGAAGAATCCTGTGTGTGTAATTCAGATTCTCTGTTTACACACCTGAGAAACTAACACCTATCGTATCCTAAAAATTACCTGTGAAATGAAGCATAGTCCATAATGCAACCCTATTTCCAAATATGGTCACAGACTTCTTTACTAAGAGTCAGGGCTTTGTATTATTCAAGATTCTCCAAAGAAACAGAACCTATAAGATATATGGAGATAAGTAATAAAAAGATTATTATAGGGGCAGTGCAGGGTGCCGGCCCCATATACTGGAGGTGGTGGGTTCAAACTCAGCCCAGCCAAAAACTGCAAAAAAAGAAAAAATAATAAAAGATTATTATAGGAACTGGCCAGTCATGTTATTTGTGGGGGACCAGGAAGTCCCACAGCATGCTACCTACCACCAGGAGAGCTAGCGGTGTAATTCAGTCCTAGAGTGGATGCTCAAGACCACGAGGACCCCTGGTATAAGTCCCAAAGCCTGAAGAAGGCCTGGGGACCAGGAATTCTCATGTTTGAAGGCAGGGGAAGATGGATGTCTCAGCGCAAGAAGAAAGTTAAAGAATGTGTCCTTCCTCTATCGTTTTGCTCACCCACACTGGTGAGGGTGAATCTTTATTACTCGGTCTACAGATTCATATTCCAATTCTTTTTGGAAATATCCTCACAGACACAATAAGAAAAAATGTTTAACACATATCTGGGCAACCCTTAGTTTGGTCAAGTAGACATGTATAATTAACCACTACAGATTTCAACATATATTTTTGGGGATCTCAATTCTACATATAACAAGGAATAACCACATATTCAACCCAAAGTTCCACCTTGATGATATGCATCGGAATCTTCCAGAGAGCAGAGGAACAATTCATAGTCCCGGCCACAACTTGCAGCCCATTAATGAGGATTAACTAGCCTATAGAAACAATACTGGGTCTTTCAAAAACTTTTACAAACATTTTTAAAAGCAGGACTTTAAACAGATATACTAATGATATGCTAATATTCTGTGGGTTGGTTCATGCTATTTATAACATAATAGAACAACTTTTTTGACACTGAAACTCAGAGTAAAACAAAATACTGAATTTTAAGTTAACCAAGCAGTTTTGAGTATTATTTGTGTAAAACTAGTATGTGACAAAAGGAAATAGAAAATTGACTTCATCTGAAAATTAAGTAACTCATAATGGATTTTGAGGACTCCACCATATTTTTTTCACATACCCTTTTCTTCCTGTTTTGTATTAATCTTTATTCTCTCTTTCCTTTATGTTTGCATTTCTTTCCCACTTTTTTGATACTATCATGAATTCACAACTATGTTTCTGTGTTAATACATTCATACTGAGTACTAACTATACATTTGTTTGGGGGCTAAAAGCTGAAGATATAATATCTTTCAAGAATCAGTTCCATTTTAGAAGAAATTCTTATTTTGACAGGAGAGGTGAGAGCTTTAAAAAACAAACAAAACAAAAACAAAAAAAGAAAAGAAAAGAAAAGCAGTTATTGTGAATGTGAAAGGAAGTACTTTCAAATTTTTAATGTACATATGAATCAGCTTGGTATATTGTTAAAAATACATTCTGACTCAGTAAATTTGGGAAAGAAGCCTGTGATTCTTCATTTCTAACAAGCTCCCAGGTGATGCTTCTGGTTAGTGATTTATACTTTATGTAGGAAGTTGATATGAAATAAAATGGAGATACATGCAAAATGCTAATGGAACACAGCTGGGGACAAAATTATTGCTTTCTCAGTTATTAGGTTTTAAGGCTTACCAGTTTATGGAAAATTATAAAGAAGACAGATCTGGGGCTTCAAATATCACTATGAGTTAATTGCCCAAAAGTAAAAAGTATTCTTACTTAGCAGTGGCAATGAAATAAATAAGGGTTTGGAAATGAAGAGTAATAAACAAAAATAAGTGTGATTGGACCAGTGCTTTTTGAAATGCATTTGTTAAAAGAGCAGATTCTTGGAACATATCCTAGGCAGATACTGATTTAGAATTTCTGAGACTGAGGTATGAGGAGCTCCCTCTAAATTCTCAAATCCTTCTGTCTCTTTCCCCTCAAGTTTGATAGTCCTGGCGATGGGGTTTTGTAGACCTGTAGAATGGAAGAAAATCATGTTCTGAGGATATCCTTGGACACAACTGCGGGTTCAGTGGCGAGAAGCCTTCTATGCCTTGTCCAGATATTTAGGTTTTATTTGTCAAAAGTGGTGTCCAAATATTTTGTGATCATTTGTTTCTATCAGAAAAAAAAAATTGAACATACTTCATTTCAGTATCATTATTTATTTATAATATATGTAAATATAGCCTTATCATACACTATTACATTTTAAATCACATTAAAAGAAAAGCATAAAACAATATTTAAAAAATATTTTATAGTGTCTTTATATCATTAGTTATTGCTTAGAACACAATATATAATTAAGATGAGGTGTGTTGTTAACCATGGTGACTATAAATATTATAGTTATTTGAAATATACTTTTGATAATATTCATTTTGAGCCTATTTCTTATGAAATATTATAGAAACATTTCTCCTTTAAATAGAATTGATGGTCTCCTCACTAAAGCTTCCATTACTGATGATAGTATCCAAAGTCTTCAGATTCTTGGCAGTTTTAAATGTTTAATTGTTTTTATTAAATAAAAGTTTGATGAGTTAAGCCTATAAAATGTAAACTGTACATTCATGTAGCTGGATAGGTATAAATTGTGATATTTATCAATGTGCTCAAAGACACAAAACTATGTATGTGCTGGTGTCAGTTCCCCCCTGGAAAGCATCACTACCACGGGGATCTACGTACGGGAGGAGGAGCCCGTATCAACAATTCACATATTAATTAAGACGTGATTTTGTTAATTAACACATTAATAATAGCATTAATAAATCATTTACATATGTGCATAAAGCTAAGTAATACATAATACAATAGCTCTATTATCATTTTCCATATTTCAATAGTCGCCATAGATGACTTACTTTCCATTCGCTGCCAAGTGTCCTACCACTTCTTTAGAAACTATGCCCTAGGCTCCAGAATTTTCGAAGAAACTTCAGAGAAATATAAACCACTTTGCCCTATCCAATACCTACCAGATAAGAATCTCTGAGCATGCAAGGAGCCTTGGAATATGTGTTTCTTCAAAGTAACTAAGTTGCTTTGAAGTTGCCCAAGCTTTACACATAACTATAGATGAAAGCCCCTTAGAAGTATGTATGTAAGGCAGCATAGAGGTAAGACCATCAAAATTGCCTAAACTGTAAAGGCAGTCTAAAATCTAGAATATTTTAGGTTTTACAGTCCTGGAGATAGGCCAATGGGCAATGGTTATCAACTGCAAACTGATAAAGGCTCTGGGTATTAACTGATGAGTGGCCTAAAAGTGACTCCTTTTTGTCTCTGATTCTAAATTATGCTGATATGTTGCTTAATTTCAAATCCCTTGATTTTTTGTTAATATAAGTATTATTTTCATCATAAATTGCTGAGTAGTTTAGCATAAGGTAAGCAAAAGTTCCTAAGCTCTGCTTTTGAAACAACTCTGCATTCTTTTCCTTTAATAACAGCTGAAATAAGAAAAGAGCAAAGAGTAAATCTGAGTTTCTAGAGTCAATAAAACTCTGCCATGAATCCCACTCACTTTTTATATTCGGGTAATAAATGTATATATCCCATTGACTTACACAGTGCAGCTATTTACAGCTGACATTGTCTGCCAGCTTTATGATAATTTTAATGAAATATTCTCCAGTCTCTCCAAATATAAAGGATGCTTAAAGTGTAAGATAATGCTGAATAGTTGTAGGGGTATAATCAGCAGGGGAGAAATGATGCAGTAATAAGCAAGCTGAATTGTTGTAATGCGACTGTTCGAACAGCCTTACTCACTCCTTTTTATGCTCTGGATAAACTATCTTACATAGTAGTGAATAAGTAATAATGGATCATATCCCAGCTGTGAGCAGTTTTGTGGTTAGTAAAATAGAGAGCAACCAGGGATTTTCAATCTCAAATAACATTGTATATGACAAGTGAAACTTTAGTAATTTGCAGTGAATAATGTGATACAAGAAGCACAGAAAATTATAGCTATGTGGCATATAATCGGATCTGTGTTTAAAACTTAAGTCTTGGGGATTTAACAAATTAGGGAATTCATCCCAGCCATCCCACTTAAATATTAGGCAAAGTGTTTAAATTCCCCAAACCTTGGTTATTCCCATCTGTAAAACAGGGTCTTGAATGGTGTTTTTTATGTAAATCACAGAAAACATAATGGTAAATAAAATTTGGTTACAGCTTTCTCCTCATGAAGGCCCCTTTTCTACTTTCCATTTTCTTAGCTTGGAAAATCTCTGGAGCTCAGATGCAGGGCCTCCTTTTCTTTCTATACAATCTCCCTGGAAAAGCTTTTCTTGGCCTTGGTTTGAAAGACTGCAGATGGTTCCCAGGTTTATATCTCCCACCCAAATCTTTCTCTTCCTTGAACTCTGCTTTGCTTATCGAACAATGGCAAAATATGTAGATGTCTCATGGGCATCTCTAACCTCACTCGATTTAAAACCAAGTTCTAATTTATTTACCTTCTCCCTAAACCTTTAATCTGTTGCTGTGCCAGTTTACCCAATCTCAGCAAAGAAGATAAACCCTCTTCTCTTACAACTCATGTTCAGTTCATTAGCAAACCCTGTCATCTCAACTTTCAAAATGCCCCTGAACTTAACAAATTTGCAACATCTTTACTGTTTTCATCATGGTCCAAACCATTGTTATCTCCCACTTGGATTATTTCAATAGCCTTCCCATTGGACATTTTGCTATTGTCCTTGCCCCCCTACAATTTATTTTTGGTTTAGCAGTCAGAGTTATTCTTTTAAAACATGTTACTTTCTGCCCCTTACTCACTTCTGTTATCCTGCAAAGCATGATCCAAGTACCAGCAATATCTTCCACGCCACTGCTATCCCTCTGACCTTTTCCCTTCTACTTATCCTTTGCTTACTCAGTTTTGTTTAAATATTTCACATTGAACAAGCTACTACTTCAAGAATTTAAAAATTTCTTGGCTTTCTCATGAAATTGGAAGGTGACTTCTAAGGTTGGCAGGGCCAGAATATTTAGGACAGCAAGGTGCCTCTTATGTTTGTCCTCTTATCCTCAAAAAGAGATTGGGATTAGGATACCAAATTTTTCCACCAGTAAGACAGACAAAGCCTCATTGACTCAAATAATCTCAAGCCCAAACCCAAGAACAATAATGTGAGGGGGACTACACAAGATAATGAATAGTGGAGATATAGTTAATTGGTGGCATTTCTGTAACAATTTTATTAATTTCCTATTGCTGTTGATTTACAAACTTAACGAAGATTTCTTTGATTTGAAATCATTTAGATTCAGATGTTTTTATGACAAACAAATATTATAAATTGATGAAATAAACTGGACTGATTCACAGGGTCAGGGAGACTTGGTGTCTCTATAAAAAAATTATATTCCTTGCTGTCCATATCAACAAAAATGTTTCATTGTAGGAAAAATTAGGCTAAGAAGGTATGTTGAGGACATATCTGAGAGAACTGTGTGTTGAGGAGAATGATGAGGTAAGATATCTGCAAAATTTGGTGAACAATGGGGAGACTAACTAGAAAAATAATCTGATTAAATTACCTTTTCAGAGTTTCAGCTGGGAATAGCTTATAGGATGGCCTAGAGTACTGGTAGTATGTAGTGGAAAAAAGGAAGCATTATGCCTGATTTCAGATATATCATGTTATATGAATTTAGGGGAATAAGTGAAGGAAAAAAAGAATTGGTAGAAGAAAGAAAGTTGAAGAATTTAGAGTCTGCATTAATTTCAACTCGATGAAATTTGCAACTATGGTTAAGGGAAAGTTTTAAATGCTCATTTTTTAAAAATTTAACATCTTTTTAAAGCTGGGTGAAGTTATTTTAAAATATTTTCACTCATTAAAAAATATTTATCAAGCACCAACTGCATAACTTACACAGTTCCTGTTAATGAAGTTTCATCATGTAAAAAGACAAAGGGTCTGAAGTGAAGTGAAAGTGGTGGCTCAGTCTGTTATCCCAGTACTTTGAGAAGTCAAGGTGAGAGATTGCTTGAGACCAGAATTCAAGCCCAGCGTGAGCAAGAGTGAGATCCCTGTCTCTACAAAAAATAGAAATATTAGCTGAATTGGTGACACATGTCTGTAGTCCCAGCTATACTGAAGGCTGAGACATGAGGATTGCTGGCGCCCAGGAGTTTGAGGTTGCAGTAAGCCATGATGATGCCACTGGACTCCAGCCTAGGAGACAAAGCAAGACCCTGTCTCAAAAGATGATATATATGTAGTACAATAGAACCTTTGTAAGTTGACCAGCCAAGGAACTGTACCAAACTGGCCAACATTCAAAAGAGGTCAACATAAGGAACTTCCGTTGAATACATATGGTGCCTCTCTGGTCTATGAAAATTAGGTCAAATTAAGGAGGTGGTCAGTGTAAGAACATAGTCAACTCTGGAGGTTCTACTGTGTATGTGTATGTGTGTGTGAGTATGTATAAAATCATGAGTTTGTCTTAAATAGAAATAAAGAAGTGAAGAAAAAGAGCTATTTTGTCATGGGAAAGAATGAGTTATTAAATGTACAGAATCACAAGACATGTTGATAATAAAAAGAAAACTAAGAGTATGGCTCCATAAGGAAAGATGACAGAGATAAAAATAAAGATTGGGATACTATACAGTCAGGATAAGTTAACTCCTAACAACAAACAGCTCTCAAATCTTACTGGTTTCAAATAATAATTATCTTTATTTTTCATCACTGAGTTCAGTGTTAAATATCAGGAGGGTGGAAGGTAGGCAAGTTCAAGGTAGAATGTGTCCTGCACAATCTTTCAGGGATCTAAGCTGTTTTCATCTGAAAGTCTCATTCTCTTCTAGGGCTATGAAATCCTCCACTGGATACATTGCATACATCCAGCATCTGGGGGAAGAAAGAGCTAGAGAAAGGTACCCTGGATCTCTTGATGAGCAGGAAGTGGTGTTCATTACTTGCAACATAGCACCATGAAATAGACTCAGCTTCCTTCAGGGGAAACTGCACTTTAGCTATGTGCCTCCAAGACAAAAAAGTAAGCAATTTGATGAAGACATACTATGATGTCTTTGCCACAGGTTGCATTTGCAGAAATTGAGACTTGAAGATAATAGAAAGGAGAACCACCACCATCATTAGACTGACTATATTGGAGATACACAGTGTTAAATCCATGAAGAACCCCACAATTCAGAGGAATGTTTCAGAAAACAACAGTAAAGGAAACAAAAGAACAACCAAAGATATGGGATATATGAATGCTATTTTCTACTTTTAAATCAAGGCAGAAAAGAATCTTAATACTACACAAAAACATAGTTAAAAGGTTGAGTGGTATTGAGAGAAAACTTAAATAGATGAAAAATGTACACATGATACATTTTGCAACAAGGAACATTTTAGTGAATTCCCAAAGACATTTTGCAGTACATTAACACCAAAGAAATAATTTTATTTTGTTTCTAGACTATTCGATTGTTAATTCTTTTTTTGGAAATAGAGTCTCATTTTGTTGCCAAAACATGAAAGCAGTAATGTGATCATAGCTCACTGCAACTTCAAAATTATGGGCTTAAGTGATCGTCCTACCTCAGCCTACCAAGTAGCTGGGACTACAGGTGCACACCAACATGCCTGTGTAACTTTTCTATTTTTTGTAGAATGTGTCTTCCTATGTTGATCAGGTTAGTCTTGAACTCTTGGCCTCAAGCAATCCTCCCTCCTCAGCCTTTCAAAGTGCTTGGATTACAGGCGTGAGCCACCATTCCTGACAGATTGATTCTTTATTTGGGTCCTACACATCGCTGTAGTTAGTAGAGAGTTCTTAATCAAAGCAAGATATTTGTTGATGTGATCATCTCTTTTGAGCTTCAATTGGTTTATTGATGTTTACATTTTCTGGAATCAGAATAAGATTATATTATCTCCTTTACAGAAAAAAAAGTTTGATAATATTAACCAGGTTTTCCATATAGGAATTGGAAACAAAAGCTTTCACTTCACTTGTTGCAAAAAGCTGTAAAAGTCATTTAAAATGTTTCTATTTCCTTTTTACCTTCATCTTTTTTCAGTAGTAAACAACCAAAACAAGACAGAAAAAAATTATGGAGAGATCATGATGGTGCAAGTATGTAAGACGTAGGTATCCCTGGACTCATCTACATTTATTATATTCTTCATTTTTGCTTGGTCTGTTTCAAGTTGGGTTCCTACCCCTTGAATTGAATGCCAACACAGTTCTCAATTTTTATAGCAGAAAGTTGGAGAATAAGTTTTGTTCTACAAAATTTCTTTGAAGATGACAGATCAGAAAGCAGGAAAACCAGTAGATATGAAATGCATAAAAAAAATAAACCATAACGGGCAACATGTACACCTGAAGAGAAACTTACATATGTATGAAGAGAAAGACCTATAAAAAGACATATGAAGAAAAAGAAGAAGTGTGAGGATTGCCAATCTCTGATGGATGCTGTAGTCCTGTATATTTCAAATGAATTGTAGTTTTGTTTTATGGTGTTGTATTTGGGTCTTTCCTTCCATTTTCACTGAAATGGTTATAATTTTTTTTTTTTTTTTTTGCAGTTTGGCTGGCGCCAGGTTTGAACCCACCACCCTTGGTATATGGAGCTGCTGCCCTACCCATTGAGCAACAGGCTCCACCAGGAAGTGGTTATTTTTTAATAAGATTGTGGTAACTGCCATATATTACCTATGTCATTGCACATCATATATTTAAACATCTGGCAAAAAAATAGTTTTGCACAAGCATTTCTCATAATTCTTAGAATTTACTTGGTGATTTCCAAGTACCATCTTACATATAAATATGTGCCATACTTACTATATATATTAATTTTGAAATTATAGTGTTCACAATGGCGATACCTTTTTTCTTAAAAATAGTCAATTTCGGGGCAGTGCCTGTGGCTCACCGAGTAGGGCACCGGACCTATACACTGAAGGTGGTGGGTTCAAACCCAGCCTCAGCCAAACTGCAAAAACAGAAAAATAGCTGGGCGTTATGGTGGGCACCTGTATTCCCACCTACTCAGGAGACTGAGGCAGGAGAATCACCTAACCCAAGGAGTTGGAGGTTGCTGTGAGCTGTGTGATGCCACGGCACTCTACCAAGAGTGATAAGGTAAAACTCAGTCTCTACAAAAAAAAAAAAGTCAATTTCCAGCATTTTCTTCTTAACTAGAACTGTAAAACACAAAGACATATACAATAATTTGCTTTCAAATTAGACAAGTTTTGTAGTTTTAAGGAAAATATCCTGTACATTTGAAGAAAGTTATATAATTATTTTATAGGAAATATAATTATTTATTTAGAAAATTGACTCAGATTTCTAGAAAGTAATTTGACAATATTTCCTAGAAATCTGAAAATTCTTAAGGGCTTTTCACACAAGAAGTGCTTTTTTCCTAGAATCTATTTAAGAACTTAACTCAAAATAATGGAGCCAGGCATAAAAATGATTTCTGCATAAAAATGTGAATTGCAAAATTTTCATGTTAAAACTTTGGAAGTAATATCAAATGTGATTATTATCTTAAATATGTTACAGCTATAAAACAAATATCAATTATCTATCAAAATTATCTTTAATTTTTTTATAGCATAAAAAATTTATGTGCAAACTGCAATTTAAAAAAAGTCTTCAAAATGACACATTATAATATTATTATAAAATATACATTAATGAGAGAATTGTAGGAAAAAGACAGTTCTAATGCATATTATAGTCAACATATAATTTAAACACTGACCTTGTACATGTTAGAATGTTGCAGTGGTTCAGAGAGTAATATCGAATAAAGCTGGAGAACCCTTTGGGAAACAACAAATGTGAGGTGAAAAAAGAAATCTATCTGTTATTAATAAGTTATTTCCCCAGTTGATAATACAAAAATAACATGAACTTTCTAACTTCCTCATGGTTGAATAAATTGAACATCGTAGACCCTCAGGCCGGGAAAGGGCACTGAGAGGTCGCTCATGTCATCTCCTGCTTCCTACTAATCGCCCCCAGAAAAATTAGGATGTATCCCACTGTTTTATTATAACTCCCTAAAGAAAAGTGCTATTACTTTTCACTTCTCTAATTTTCCAATTTAGTTAAAATTGCTATACTTCCTTCAACTTTTACAAACATACGTTATTTTTCATTCCATTCCATTACCTCTGATCTCTTTCTGAACAATCTTTAGTTTCTCTTTGTGCCCTTTTATTTGTGCAGCAGAGTCTTCTTTCCTTACCTCTCAAAATCTAATAATCCCATGAACTCTTTAAGGTACTGCTTACGCTAAAATTTTAATTATAACCCCAGCCAATATTTTCTCATTTAAAACTTTATTTTTGGCTCGGCGCCTGTGGCTCAAGCGGCTAAGCTGCCAGCCACATGCACCTGAGCTCGTGGGTTTAAATCCAGCCCGGGCCTGCCAAACAACAATGACGGCTGCAAGCAAAAAGTAGCCGGGCGTTGTGGTAGGCAGCTGTAGTCCCAGCAACTTGGGAGGCTGAGGCAACAGAATCGCTTGAGCTCAGGAGCTGGAGGTTGCTGTGAGCTGTCATGCCACCACATTCTACCAAGGGTGATAGCTTGAGGCTCTGTCTCAAAAAAAACACACAGAAAAGTTTATTTTTAGGGAGAAGAGTAGTAGCATTCAATAAGCACTATGCTCTGTCTATCACCAAATTCTTCTTTATTGTTATATTTTGGAGGAAAGCATAATTTCATTTTTTAAAAATATCAGAACTTTATCTTTTACCTAGATTGCTACAATAGCCTACTAAGCTCCTAAAGAAACACCTACTTATAAAGTACATTCTTTCTCTAATCAATTTCTCAAAAGCAAAGTTGTTTAAAAGGAAGGTGTAATGTTATCATGCCCACCTCAAAATTTTACAGTGATGACTATAAAATTATTAGATTCATTATTAGATTAATTTTAACCTTTTGTTTTGAACAGTAGACAAGACACAAAGTCTTTGGTTTGACATAGCAAGGCTAATTCTTAGAACAAAAGCTTCTAAAAATAAAAATATGTTATTATATGTTACTAGATGTTAGGATCAAATAAACTTTAAACGGCCACAAATTTAGAGAGGAGGAATCAAATTGTAGTCTTGAACTTGTAACAAGATGTAAGGTGAATATTTGTGAAAGTATTAGTAAGAGCAGTGTTGGACAAATGAAGAGAAATAACAGGTTTGGGTTACACAGGTCAAACGCTTCTTGGAGCATTTTAAACTATCCATCCCGGCTTTTCCTCAGCATTAGAAAGTCAAATCGCAAAACAATAAACTGTGTATATTTTAAGTGTACAGTTAGATGGCATGTGAATACATCCATGACAACTTCAGCGCAATCAAGACAATAAACATATTATTCCCATCCAAAGTTTCTTCACACTTCCTTGCAAGTTCTCACTTTTACCCTTTCCTATTGTCAGCCACCCAGGAAAAATATAAACTTCTTACTGGTATTAGAGATTAGTACGCATTTTATGGAATTTATGAGAAATGGAATCATATACTATCTGTACTATGTGGATTTTTGGTTGGTTTGGCTTCTTGCACTTACCATTACTTTGAGATCTATTTACGTGGTTAAATCTATGAGTAGCTTGATTCTTTTTATTGCCGAGTATTGTTGAGTTTTGTGTAGACACCTAACTTTGTTTTACCCATTTATGTATCAGTGGAAATTTGAATTCTTTTTAGTCTTTGGCCACTATGACTAAATAAACTTCTATGAATATTTACATAAAAATCTTTGTATGAACATACGACTTTTTCTTTCTGTTTCACTGATGTGTCCCATTTTGTGAATGGATGTGAAGTCCCCAGTAATTATGATGTTGCTGTTTATTTGTTAGCTTAGCTTTAGCAGAATTTTCATTATATACCTGGGAGCCCCATATTAGGTGCATGTGTATTTATGATCATTATGCTTTTTGCTGAATTATCCCTTTTATCATCACACAATGACTATCTTGTCTGTTTTTTTAAACCATTGTTGACTGAAAGTCAATTTTATCTGATGTAAAAATGGCTACATCAGCCTGCATTTGGTGTTCATTTGCATGGGAATCCACAGGCAGGAATCTACTTGCAACTTGTGATCCTCTCATTGAGAGCGGCAAGCCTGGGCTGCAACTCGTCAGCTAGGGCCCCTCCCCCTGAACACCTAAAACATTCATAAGGGACAATATTTCCATTGCTTTTCTGTTATCTTTCCATACCAAGTTAACCTTAGTGTTTACATTTTTCAAAGCTGTTTAAATTATTCAGATTTATTTATTTATTCAGTTTGGTCCCACAGTCACCGGCATAGGTATATGACTCCAGGTTATTTGTGTGTTAGTTCCATAAGAGAGTAGCTGACTTGCTCAGGGCCATTCTAGTCAATTGGATTTGAATTTCCAATCCGCTTTTGTGCACAGTTTAGTAGGCCCATGACTGCGCTGTGCAAAGCAAATTAAATATTATCTTTTGAGAACAAAAATGCATACACAAAACATATTTATCATTCAAATGAGTCAATCCATATTGAGTATGAGTATAAAAATTATTTTTATCTTTTATTTATCATGCATTTTTATTTATATCAACTAATTTTATCTTATCAAAATGTAATCATGCTTACAATATTATCATTGTATACGAAATATGAGATATCACACTAACTGCTATCAGGAAGAAAGATTTCTTACATAAAAATTGTTGAGCTTTCTAACAGGAATATGATACCTAACTTGGAAATTTGGTTTGCCTTTAGAGGGCCATAAACTGTTCTTATTTTAGCTCAACTCAGTTAAAGCTGATATTGCAAGTTCATTAGGAATGGAACTGATGACCAGGTGTCCATCCTCCCTTTCCATTTCCATGCCACACTTTGTAAAGAATTTCATACTGAGTGACTAAATTTTTCTAAATGCCCGCCTTTCATTCCTTCAATCAGTTCTGAATGTTACTTCCAGATTAACATTTCGTAACGCCTTTTTCATCATCACTTCCACATTCAAACACTTTGCTCACGGAACAAAGGCTTTCATTGTTGTATTGCGTGGAATTGTTTGTTTGTTTGTTTGTTTTTGAGACAGAGTCTCACTATGTAGCTCTTGATAGGGTGCGGTGGCTTCACAGCTCACAGCAACCTCCAACTTGGGCTTAAGCGATTCTCTTGCCGCAGTCTCTCTAATAGCTGGGACTACAGGCACCCGGCGTCAGGCAATTTTGTTTATTGCAGTTGTCATTGTTAAGCTGATCTGGTCTAGTTCGAACCCGCCAGCCTCGGTGTATGTGGCCAGCGCTGGAACCAATGTGCTATTGTTTGTGACATTTTTATGTGCTCTTTCCCCCCCTTTCATAGGCCAATCTTTAACAAAAACAATCACATTCCTGCGCTTTTGGCCAATACTTATTCGTATACATTTCCCTTGTCAATCCATATTTTCCCTTTATGTTTCCCGAAGTTTGTGTATTTTTGAAAGATAGATAAAACTTACCAATTGGTGCACTCTTTATGAAATGTCTTATGAACATGTGATCATGCTAGTAGGACATGCCTTTTGCATTTAAATTATTTAATCTCTGAACTCCTATAACCTTTCCATTATATCACAGATTTTGTGGGTTGTTCTTATAGTTATTTAGAGTTCCACTATTCTCCTTGTGCCATAAATTTCTTCACCATCAAGATTATATTTTAAATCGAGTAAGGAATTCTCATAGAAAGAAAACTATAAATAAGGATAGCGCATCTACAATGGTATTTTGAACAGAATAACGATGTAATTATTTGTTCAATTAATATTTCTAAAATCATGATTCACTAAAATACTGTTGCTTAATTACAATTCAACTCACATTGTTGAAAGTTTATTTTGACCCAATGATGTAAAATACAGAAATATTTTAATATCTTAAAAAGTTTAGTTCACAGAGGAGTTTCAAGATTAAATTAACAATACCAAAAGAATAAGATGCTGATTTGTATTGGTGAATTAAGGCATGAATAAAGGCAGGAGGCGTTCTTGACTAAGTCTCCAGATCATAGGTGGTATGATGCTGATTTAAGTCAAAAGTTGAAGCTAATCAGGAAAATACAGTATACAAAACATTACGAGAAGAAAGCAAGCAAAGAAACATGAGATCATGAGATTATGGGCTTAAAAATGAAGTGCAGAGTTCACATGCAAAAAGTGTTGGAAATGAGACACATGGAAATTAACCAGAGGCCTCCAAATGAAAGAATTTACGCTCAGTTCTTGGGGTTGAAAGGCAAAGGCCTGGCTAACCAGCTCCCTCTTCAGCACCCCAGCTGCGCAGAGGCAGGATATCAGGCAGACATTAGAGGTTATGTGTCTTTTTTTAACTCTTGTTCTTTGTCTTTTCTTCTTATCCATCATATTTCTCATTGATCAGGAAAAATATGATCAAATTACGTTGTTAATATCAAAACCTCAAATTGATAACTTTGTCAAGGAGTCAAGTCTAGACATAGCATTAATGTATACATTTAATATTGATAGTTCAAGAATCAAGCTAGAAAAATTTAACAGACTCTTAGAATGTGGTGATCTCCAGAAGAGTTAAGAGTATTAATCACATACTAGAATGTGGCATGACTAAGAACACAGCTCTTTAGAGTACAGCAAGGGCGGTAGGGAAAGGATCTTGTTTCACGCAGTAGGTCTCTCTCTCTCACAGTTTTATAAAAATGTCCAAAAAAACTTCTATGTTTAAGAGAAGAGACAAAAGAATAAGCATTAGATATTTCACAAAATAAACCATGGGAAGTGATACAGTGAGGATTGAAGTCACTAGTCACCGGGATCAAGCAAAGAAATTTTAAATTTCAGTTCTGCCACTCACCAATCACAGAACCCAAGATAATTATGTAATGTTATTAAGGCTTATTTTCATTTTCTGAAATCATAGAAAAACAGTACCCCTAACATCTAGGGTTGTTTGAGGACAAAATGAGATCGTGTAAAGGATAGAGAAAATTCTGGCACATATTAATTATTCAATAAATATTTATTATGGTGATTACAGATATTTTTGTTTAAAAGGATTCTTTGTTTCTAAATATGTGTTCTGTGGATAATATTTGAGAATATTCTTTTAAAAATACTAATAAAAATATTATTTCTCCTTAAGTTTTTATGATATTTTCTCATTATTTTAAATAATATCATGTATATTAATTTTTATAATTTCTCTACTTGTTTTTCATTAATAAGACAATCAGATTTCTCATCAAGCTGACTTATTTTCAGAGCCATCATAAATATTTGCTTTTAAACTCATATTCTAACAAAGACTATAGGCACATATATAATGAATATGAGAAAAAAGAAAAGCTGATAGTAGGGTGCCAGCCCCACATACCAGACGTGGTGGGTTTAAACCTGACCCTGGCCAAAAACTGCAAAAAAAAAAAAAAAAAAGAAAGAAAAAGAAAAGCTGATAATTTTACGTATTAAATTCATTTCTTTCTTTAATGGATTTGGAATGACTAAGTGTAATCTCTCAAATGCTTAGTCTCCGTAAGGCTTGAAAAAATATAATTTATGATTTGGTGAAATGTTTTTATTATATTTTAGTCTTAAAAAATACAAAGATTAATAAAACCCACAAAATTGTGTCTTTTTTTGTTGTTGATGAATAAAAAAACTACTTTTCCTTATAATCAATGAAATCATTTTCATTTTATTTGGTTACTGATTTCCAGTTTGTGAAATGCTAAGAACAACAACAAAGGATAATCATCATAGTCATTTTATACAAGTGAATAAATAAATGTGACTGACTTCTATGCCTCTGGGCATATGGTCTCAAATCTCTGTTATATTAAGTGTTTTTCATAGTTCATATTTTTGACTGGTGAAATTCTTGCTCATCCTTTTCATTTTGGACATGTCATTATTATAGTAATTATATTTGTATGTACCTTGCTGTTATTGGCTTTCTGGAACCTTGCATATAACAATGCTTTAATTGGAATTTGTTTCTGGTTTTGACAGAATTTTTTGTTTTTGTTTGTATTAGATGAGAAAATAAAGGTTTTGAAAGGGGAATTTGATATAACTGGAGAATTAAGGGTAAATAGCATATTGAACTTGTGCAAATATGTCACTTTTGATAAATAGAGGCTATCGATCTAGAGAACTGCACGATTTCAGCATAGTTTAGTAAAAATCTTTGTTTCTCCGTAGCAGTGAGTATTCATTCAGAAAATGAATGAATTTTCCAGCTGTGAAAAACACTGTTTTGTGGCCAATCAACCTATTACAGCAGAAACCAGGATGAAGAAAAACATTACAAAGCCAGTGGCACCAAAACTGATGAATAATAATGACAAATAAAAAGGCTATGAGAATTGAGTAGTGTATCCCCTCCAACCACAACGACCACATTCATTTTGCTAAGAAATTAACCAAATGCATTTGTTATTTTATAATAAAAACTTGTACTTGGCTAATTGAATCTCACTGTATCTCTTTCCCATGGAGCCCATGAAGTAAATGACTATAGAATGATGGATGATAAATGTAATAACATTATAAAAAAGAAGGAAATGATGATTGAATATCTGTTGAAGCTTCTGAAGTCTAAGTAGATTTATTTGCAATTATGTAATACTACAATATTTAGAATAAAGATGAAAGAAAGTAGGAAAAGAAAACAATACGTGAAAAACCTTAATATTCAAATAAAATAAACATACATATATTAAATTTTAAATATTAATAAAAACTCTTAATAAATATTATCTCACTATCTCACTAAGATGTCCTAGTAAGTAATGTTACTCATTACTACAATCTTTTATTCTTCTGCTATGCCCTGATGCTAACCTTATTTGACATTGAGAGAAGATAGGGTTACAAGAGCTATCTGGCTCTTGAAACAGAGTAACTAGAGACAGAACAAGAAAGTGAGTTTTTCCTAGACAGTAAGAATACTTTCAGGAACACAAAGGAGGCAACTAAAGGAGCTTCCTTGAACAAGGTGTAATTATCTCAGAACTAAAGAAGAAGAAAAAATTCTTTAAAAAGTATGAAGCCATAATGTATTAAAGAATGGTTACATACAAATGAATTTCAGGTGTTTACACAAATTTTTGAATATGGATATATCCAAACTATATGTTTATTTCTTTTAGACCAGTATTTGAATCTTATCATATTTCTTTAGCAGTAAAGTGACTCTATGTCTAGATGGAAAAATGAAAATTTCAACAGGTGAACTCAGGTAATAAAAATGTTGATCGGTTGATGATAAAGATTTACAATGACTGTTTTAAACCTATGAAAATATTTTTCTTCAAGTGTTGGTTCTATGTTTGAAAAATGGCATCTTCAAGTTCAAAATTGTACCAGACTGAATTCTTATGTTACTATTATTTTACTTGTGTAATTCAGAAATTGACTGCAAAAATCATGGTTTGAGTAAATGGACTTTGTTCAGCATACTTTTGTTTTTCAAACACACACAGTCTCTGCCACTGTCTTTCTTTTTCTCTCTCTCATATACCTAAGCGCCCTCACCAATTAAACAAGAAATTATAAAGCCAAAGTGTATTTTATGTTCAAGGGATGTTCAGGCTGAAAGAAAAAGGATCACTGGGAAGATCCTTTCTCTAAGAAATTGTCAACAACTCCAAGTCTGGGTAGACTGTTTCTGGAAGCTGTACTTGGATCCAAGAGAAAAATCCTGAGCTGTGAATTCTATTACAGAATCAAAGTTGCCATGTCAAACAAGAGACTATCCTTATGTTTCACTTGTTAAGAGAATGAATTTGTAACCCTGGGATGAAAAAAAATGAATATATTATTGAAAGTTTTGTGAAGCTTATGTTAGTAATAAAGTTATGCACTTGAAGTCATTGCATTATACATTCACATAACATGCACTTTGTTTAAAGTTGATTTAAATGGTTAAATTAACCTAAATTATTGTTTATAAATACGGTTTACTAGACCAGCAAGCATTTTCAAAGGGCACAGGAAGATTTTGCTCATAAAACTATATATTTGTCCTGTTAAATCTATAGAGAGATTAGTATAATCATATAAATTAAATTTTTGATTGTAGATTGACATCTAAATGAACTTGTTTAATTAAACATGTAAATACAGGTATATGTTGAAACAGATTTTAATATTTCAAATGTATAACTTAGTTGAACATAAATTGAAATAAAGTGAAATAATTAATCTTATTTTATAGTTATTAGATTAAAATAAGTTTAAGACCTTAAGAAAAAAGACATTTTAAAATTATTAAATATAAAAATTAAAAAATAGTTTAGAAAAGCAACTGAACATATTTTAATGTGTAAAAATGATCCCCACAGATATTAAGAAAAAGCCCAAGAGGATTATATTAAATATGTTACCACATGCTATAATAAATATTCTTGCATTACAATCACATAAATTTCACTTACTTGGTTTTAATATGAGTAGAAACAATAATGTTAATGATTTTTTAAAACCATCAAATTTTTAGTTGTAGATGTTTCTTAACCAGTATCCTTGCATTCATATTCTATGACTTATCAGCTAGTCATTAAATAAAGTGTATAAACCTGCCTTTGAAACAAGCTAAGTGGGAAATTACCCCAGGAAAGAAAAAAAATGTTATAAAATACAAAACTATAAACTAATTTAGGATCTGTTGTTCAACAAGTTGAAGTAAAACAAAATATTCCATAGGTATTTCAGAAAGAAAAAAAAATTGCAAGGTATATTATTTCATTTTTGTATACTTTGGCTATCTTATACATTATAATTGATATGTCCAGTAGTTTCAAGATTTAATGTAAACATTACTACAGTATTATAAGAGGAGTATAGAAAACTTTTAGACAACTAAATAAAATGATGAATATTATTTTTATACACTATTAAACTCATTTTAAGTGACGAAATATAAAATGAAAATTGTTGAGACTGCTAAAGAGATACATGCGAACCATATAGAATATTAGTTCTTTAAAGAGATTGAAAACGGGCAAGCAGGTTGCTTGAAGAATTTTACTGTATTGACCTTTTTATACGTATAGTGTTATAAGTTTGAAAAAATGTCTTTATAACAGGCATATGGACTCTAGTCACTCACAGTTCCACCTACTATTGCCTTAAATCCATTTCATTCATTTTATTACATACCTTGAATCTAGTAGCATTTGAGTTTATGGCCTCTGTTTGAAGATCTCTATACATTTAATGAAAATGGTTCTGGGACACTTGAAATAAGTGAGCCTTTATCATTTGATAGATATTTCAGGAACAGAATAGTAGGTGTATAGTCTTTTAAAAATTAAAACTATAAAATCTGTGTTTATAATATTGCCAATATAACAAAATACAACTGGTTTGCTACATCACCCAGTATAATGATTCACTTCCTCAAATTTTCTTAGAAGAGATGCGCCTTTTCTCTGGGTTACAACATAAAATTAAAATTTGTTTACAAAACTTCACTTCAATTGCTTCTGATGATCTCAATATGCCTAGTATAATTTAGTTTTGTCCAATGGCTATTGAGTGGGCCTTACCTGTATGTCAGTCTCTTTCCTAGAAATAGACAATACAATGTAGTATATATAAAAATGGTTTGGTTTTCAAGGAACTTACTGAAATGTATGTTTAGAGCCCTTATGTGTTTACAAGTAATCTAAGAAAACTGCTATACAATAGATATTATAGAATTCGACTCTTCCTTGACAAGGCCTATTATAAATCTCCTCTTTAATCAACAGTAGATAGAATGAACTAGGTAACCTCTTTTTCCAGCCAAAAACTACAGCAAAGTCTGTCTGACAAGTATGCTTGATTATATTCTCTCTCTCTCTACCAATCTGTCAATATTTATATATCTACCTGTTCAGAAATAGTGAGAGACAGACATACAGAGGTTGGAGGTTGCAAATTCAGACCACCTGATTATGAGGAACCTTATTTTTTAAGTCACTAAATATATCAAAATATGTTCAAATTGGACATCAGAATAAATCTTTGATTTATCAACGAAGAAAAAGTGAAATGAAAATGAGTAGGAGAGCTTAGACATCATTATTAGCTCCTCTCCCAGTCACCACTATTTCCTTTGAGACGGTTGTTGGCGTTAGGTTATAGCAGCCTCCTCCTTGGTTTTCCATGCTCAAAATATTCTTCACTACCCCAGCTCTGAGATTTTAAAGGAGGGCACAGGATAGTGCCAGAGATATCTACCATTGTAATGCAGATAAGAGATAATCTGATTTGAACGGGGTTTCTTGGTTTCTATTAGTTTCTAAACGTAAAGATAATTTTTAATCCAGGTATAATAACCTTATGATTATTTTATTAATTTAAAGAGCCTCAGATATAAAAATGTTATTTTTTTATTTAAAAGCAATTTGAAAATTTTAGATCAAGTGTAAGAAATCACTTGACTACTAACCATCTGATAATATCCAGGACAGAAAAAAGGTTAATATTTATGGACTATCTATGCAATGTTGAGTGCAGAGACAGGGTTCTTTGCATACATTTTTTTACATTTACTTGTCACAGTAACTCATGTTGATCTTATTTCAAATTTGTAATTGAAAAAAGTAAAGTTTGACTATTTTAAATACTTTCATAGTTATATAAAATTATATATACAATATATAACTGAGTTATAAAATATATAACTAAAGTATATATTTTGTGATAGAGTTGGAACTGAACCAAGCTCAGATTAGAAGTCCAGTATATGATTTCTCCATTCCTCATTGCCCTGCAGTAAAATAAGGAAAATATATCTCTTAGATTTCTTCCAGCTCTGAAAACCTGATTTCTATTAAAATAATATCTCGTATAGGTATTAGTAAAATTCCTTATATCTTCCCATTCTTATCAAGTTGATTTATTTATATCTTCAAGTTTAGACCTACAAGAGTAGATCTTAAATTGGGCTAGTCAAAGATAAATATTTCTTATATGTTCTTCCTAAATCCTCTCAACAACATTTCTCATTGCAGTGATGAAAAATATGAATGTTAGATATATCCTTAACATAGACTGGCTCTATAATCTTCTATAACTAAATGACCTTGTGATACTTTCTATGTAAACACCTATGTTATTGCTTCGAGGGCCAGTCAACAAAGGAATTTTCCAACAGCTAGAGACATGAATCAACCATTTTTCTTCATCTACTTATTCTATGTTTTGACTCACGCATATATATATCTAATTTCTCCACTTCACAAAAGCTAGAGGACTCTTACAAAAGCTAGTGCAATTTCTTACCCTACTACACTTCTCTTTTCCTCATTTCCTCTTAACCCACAGAAATTTGTGGTATCAGACAGACCATGTGCAGAGTTTATATCAGTATGTAATGATCTTTTTTAACATTTGATATTTGTTTTCAAAGCTGATGGCATCAGAAAACTCAGAGAAAACACACACACACTAGATTAGCCCAAGGGGATTTTTGTTTATTAGGTTCCTGGTGTGCAATTAAAAGGAAAATAACATGTTAAAACAAGTTCATGTTGTTGATTTCAATATGCCTCAACAGCAGCCCATCTGTTAAGGTAAAATTCACACTGACTTTCCCAGCAGTGCAGGTCCTTACCTAATGCTTGAGACAACAAAAGGGAACTCTAAATTCAGAAGGTCAAGAATCTTGGATGGGAAATAATGAGTGTCCTTTGAACAGGTCTATGGCCTCCTGGCCTAAGACTAGACCTGCATGTAATATGTTATGATACTATTTAAAACGTCTCATTAGAAAATTCTTTACTTATTTATAAATCCAATGATGATTTCCTTAGAAAACTAAGAAAAAAATCAAGGGATATGAGTGTTCTATATATGGTTCCTAACATGTCTGTTTTCTTTGGATTTTTCTGTAAGGACATGTTAGATAAAAAATTTAAAGTCTTTCAAAGGTTTACAATATCTCCTTTAAAAAAGTCTACCACTCTTTTGAATATTTCACTTATTAGTATTTTTCTGTGCTTACAGCAGTCCCATGAAAAGTTCTAGGTCTCCTCTGACTTTCCTAAACTTCCTTTTGTGAGAATATTTTTTCTCTTACTGAGAGAAGTAATAATAATAATAAAGATAGGCATTGCCTAATAAATGTAGGCATTGCTAATTTTTTGTATGGCCTTTATCTCGTTGAATACTTCATTGGAAATATTTGGGTCCTTACACTTACTTTTAAGAATACGGATAAAATTTTGTGGGAATATCCCAACTTATTTCTGAGTTGTAGCACTTCTGAGTAACAGAGGGAAAAGAACTTGTATTTTACTGATATCTGAATTTAGTGACTCATCTCAGATATCCAATTACTTGTAACAAGTGAGGTTTTTTACATAAAGTTCTTTACATAATAATTTCAGAGGTAGTTGAGCTACAGAATTGGTTGTATAATCTACACAATGATCTCTACAACTCCACTATATTCCTTGATTTTAGTATTGCCGATAGGCTGGGGGAAAGATAGCTTTAGTAGTTCTAGGCATCACACCCAGATGTGGAATTTTTGAAAGTAAAAATGATGAACCTGATCTTCATAGGATTTCTTCTTAGGGACAAGTAGCCTTACCCTAAATCAGCTCTAAACCCACACCACCCAGAGATTTCTCTTCATTTGTCTCTACAATAATTGAGACCAATTCTCCTTTCTATGCCAATTATTGCAAGACCCTAAGAATCCTGATTGGCAAAAACTATTGACCTAAGATTGAATGAATTTTGAAGAGGCAATAACAATATCCACCATTATATTACCTCCTTCTGATTCCCAACTGCCAAAATTCCATTAATTCTTCAAAGCACATGTTTTCTAAACTTTTTACTCTTTACCACACATGAAACCTTCTATCTTATTTTGCCTAAACTCTTTATATTTATCCTGTATAAACTGACTTCTGGACCAATATTTATGCATGTCTTAGCTAATGTGAATACTTTGCTTTATTAATTTGTAGAGAGAGTTCACTTTGAAAGAGAGTTAGAAAGTCCATTGGCCGCATAATCTCCACAAGCCTTCACTGCAAGCCAAGGTTTACTGAAGACTATAATATTTCTGTGTAAATTCAAACAGAGGCTTCCATAACAAGTTTTGGCCTGTCACTACTCAAACCTCTGCCATTTCTACACTGCTATTGTCATCACATCAGAGTGACTCCTCACCACAACCAGTGTGCTTTATTTTGCCCAGTTGGCAGCCTTGCTAAAAGAGAAAATCACATAAGATACTAAATGAATCATTTGAAAAATGAACTGATGTTGATGACATACATACAGGTATACTTTTTGAAAATATATGAGGAAAATACAAATGCAGAGTAAACACTTGAAGAAAAAGATGATAAAATAGTTGAAAAGCACAAAACCTCAACAATTCTATAGTTACCTCATGGACTAACAATAGTCCAAAATGGTAAAGATGTAAAATAAGTGTATATTATCTTGGATTAATTTTCTTTCCAGAGATATTTCCAGTCTCTAGGTAACTCACATCTTTACAATGAATGTGCTTGATGAAATTGTCTTCTTCACATTTTCCTAAAAAAATCTAGATCGCATCATTTATATTTAAAATGATTCATTTATTTAATATGTGAACAAGACTTTTGGAAACAAAGATTTATAAACCTGTATTATTGTACATACAAAGATGCCTGCTTTATGATAAAATAGAAAGTAGTATCTTTACACGCCAATTGCATGAAGTTCACATCATAATTTCCTACTGAAAATCTTGAAGAAACTATCATTGCCATATGCAGATGAAAATTAAATATCTGTCAAAATGTCAGACATATAAGCTAAGAGTTAAAATTCTGTATTTCAATCAAAAATGTATTCTTTTCTTAGTAAGGCAAATTTCTCTGGGAAGATCTATGGAATTCAATCTATGGAATTGAACAATTAGACACTGAGAAGAATCAACAGTTAAAAATCAAGTGTTTTTCTTTAAAAAATAGGAAATAAGGTAATTGCAAAAAATATGAAGGCTTTGTACACAAAGACACAGACAAAATTAAAAGTAGATTATTTCAGAACCTTGATGAACTAACTTGATTGTAAGTTTTTCTTTTTTGGTTGTTGTCAGAAATATGTAGGGGAAAGGAGCCAAGATGCCTAACTAGAAGCAGCTTGTACATGTTGCTCTTAAGGAGAGGCTTGAAAGTTGTAAGTAGTAATGTACAGATGGACCTTCTTGGAGAGAGTATTGTAAATCATCAAAAAAGCTATGAGAGACACTAGGAGATTTGGTGATTGATTTGGCCAGATCTGTAGACACCTGGGAAGGAACCCACACCTGGCGAAGTACAGAAAGAGAACTCTGGGAAGTCACACTCTGCCGGTGGACACTGTGACCCAATCTATAGCGTACTGCAGACCTCCAGACTGATCAAGGAACTGGCTAGAGACGGTGCCACAGACCCACTAGCTGCATGCTGCCATCGCACCCTAACCCAGTGAATACTTACATCCCTCACATTTATGGTCACCACTTACATAGCTTTACCCAGCTGCCACTGCCACCACCATGGAGAGGCACAGGCAGAGCAATTTGTCACAACATCTGCCTCCATGGACAAGGACTTACCCAGTCCCCTGCCTGAGCTTCCAGCAGCATCCAGGGACACAACTCAACACTTCACATCAAGAGCCTCCACCACTGCTCGGACTGTGACAGGCAGGAGAACAGGACAATGAAGAAAAGTTGTACCGCAGGTTCTCAGTACATCTGCTCATCTCCTGCCAGGTCCATCCTCCTGAGTAGGACACACAAATGCCACCTAGGGAGCTCTCTTCCTTCTCAGTAAGCAGGAGAGTTCCAAACAAAGGAGCACAGGCACGCTACCAACCTATCTGCCCTGAGCTGGGTGAAAGGATTTAAATGAGAAGAAATAAGCAAAAGAAATCTGGCAACATGAAAAAACAACCTAGTTTGATTACCTGCAAAAGTTCATAATAGATTAATAGCAACCAAAAGAAGATTCCAGCCAAAAGGAAATTGTCAAAACGTAGTAATGGAATTCAGAACATAAAAGGCAAACAAATTAATGAAATTGATGAGAAAGTTGAAAACCAACACAAACAAACAAACAAAAAACAAAATTCAGGATATGAATAAAAAAAAAAGTCACTAAGGATATAGAAAACATACAAAAAGATACACAGAACTTTAAAATTAAAGATTCATTTAGAGAATTCAAAATTCTACAGAAAGCTCCAAACACAGGCTAGAGCAAGCAGAAGAAAAGAAATTTCAAAGCTTGAAGACAAGATTTTCAAACTAAGTTATTTAAAGATGCAGGAAAAAAGAATGAAGAAGACAGAATCATCGCCCAGAGATGTATGGGACTAAGTACAATGAGCTCATATAAGAATTATGGGTATTTCTAAGGGAGGAAGAAGAAAAATAAAAAAGCATAGAAAAGTAATTGGAGGGAATTATTAAGGAAAACTTTCCTGGTATCACTGGAGAGTCAGATACTCAGATACAAGATGGTCCTCAAACCCTGTGATGATTCATAAAAAATAGGACATCTCCAAGACACATAATTTTCAGCACAGCCAAAGTGAACCTGAGGGAGAAAATTCTACAAGCAGAAGGTGAAATCAACAGCTAACCACAAAGGAAATCCATCAGGCTAATAGCAGACTTCTCATGCCAAAGGGGAGTGGGACTGCATATTTAGTCTTCTTAAACAGAACGACTCCCCCCCACCCAATAATTTTATATCCTGCAAAACTAAATGAAATAAAAAAATGAAGACATTAAGTTATTCCCAGACTAGTAAACACTAAAGGAGTTTGTTAGTACTAAAGATGCCCTACAAACAATGAAAACGGAAGGTGAAAGCTCTTACCCTGAGAACTGGAATAAGATGAGCATGCCCATTGTCACCACTTCTATTCAATATAGTACTGGCAGTCCTAGTCAGAGCAAGAGGGCCAGAGAAACAAATGAAGGACATCCAAGTTGGGACAGAGGAGCTCAAGATGGCCTTGTTTTTCTCATGATATGGTCTTGTACCTAGAAAATTCTAAGGACTCCAATAAAAGTCTCCTGGAGCTGATAAATTAATTCAGAAAAGTCTCAGGATACAAAGTCAGTATACACACATCAGTAACATTTATCTATAGATAACGATGAAGCTGAGAGTCAAATCAAACATCCAATACCATTTGCCATAGGTATAAAGAAAACAAAATATCTAGAAATATACTTAAACAAGAAGGTGAAAGATTTCTATAAGGAGAACTACAGAACACCAAGGAAAGAAGTCACAGGTGATACAAATAAATAGAAAAACAGCATGTTCATGGATTTGTAGAATTGACATTGTTAAAAGGCATCTGCACATTTAGTGCAATGTCCATCAAAATACTAACATATTTCACAAATCTAAAGTAAATTATTCTAAGCTTCATTTGGAACAAGAAACAGCCCAAAGAGCTAAAGAATTCTTAAGCAAAAAACAAATCTTGAGGTGTTGCATTACCTGAGTTCACATTAAACCACAAATCTGTGGTAAGCAAAATAGCCTAACAATGGTATGAAAGTAAAGGCATAGACCAATGGAACAGAATAAAGAACCCAGAAATAAAACAACACCAGCTGTGACTAATTGATCTGCAACAGAGAAGACAGAAACATGCATTTGTGTAAAGACATCTAATTCAGTAAATGGTGCTAGGCAAAGCGGATAGCCAGAGGTAGAGGAATGAAAGAGGACTTCTATCTCTCACCATATACAAAAATTAATTCAAGATGGATAAAATACTTAAATGTAAGGCACAAAACCATAAAAATTTTAGAAAAATAGGAAAAACCCTTCTAGACATCTGCCTTGGCATATAATTTATGACGGAGACTCAAAGGCAAATAAAGTAACAAAATATATAAATAAATGAGTACATAAATAAATACATAAGCAAACAAATAAATTGGACCTAATTTAATTTAAGAACTTCTGTGCAGCAAATGAAATAATCAGCAAACAGACAACCTTCAGAATAAAAGAAAATATTTAACAAATCACACCTTGAACAAAGGGCTAATATCCAGAGTCTACAATGATCTCAAACAAATAGGCAAAGAAGAAAACAACCACCTTATCAAAAAATGAGCAAAAAACAAGAACAGAAGTTTGTCAAAAGAAGATTGATAAATGACCAGCAAATATGTGAGAAAAACTGCCTAATATCGCTAATCACAAGGAAATGCAAATTAAAAACTCAATCAGATACCACCTAATCCCTCAGAATAGCCATTTCTAAAAAGTGAAAACAAAACAAAAACAAAAGCATCTTTCTATTGGAAGGGATGCAGGAAAAAGAGAACACTTATACACTGTCGCTGGGACTGCAAACTAATACAGTCTCTGTGGAAAACAGTGACCCCTCAAAGAAATACAAGTAGACCTATCATTTGATTTGGTAGATCCCCAAAGGAGAAGTCATTTTAACAAAGTCACCTGAACTCGAGTGTTTATTGCAACACAATTCACAATCGACGTATCCCTGGAACAACAACATTTGCACTCCCTTAACAATTTGAGACAAAACAATGTTTTTGGTTAGGAAAAAAAAAAGAGTAAAGCCTGAAAAGAAACAATGAGCAAAGGATATTTGGCTAAACATTTATTTGGGGGGCAAACTGTAGAATCAATGATCTTAGGAATTCATCAAACCAACGCAACCCAAACCGAATGAAATGAGAAAAAAAAAATTTAACCAAGGCTCTGAGAAACTCCTCAGAAGTTTGAATGCTGTATAGACCTGTTACATGGGGGGAATTCGTAGCCTTAGCCTCGGGGACATGAGGGCCAAAGGGCAGAAGTGAGAACTGAAAAAAAGCTTTAGATTTTGCTCTTGCTTTTCTGCTACTTAGTGCCCTGGGATAATCAGCAGCTCCCTTCATGACAAGGGAGAATAGGGAAGAAGAAAGATAATCAAAAGCCATGTATGCTGACATAAAGTATTGACAGCAAAGGACTGAAAATTCAGTCACTTGGGACAGTCAATTCCTTACTCTCTCCCTCAAAACTGCTAGATTATAATCTAGAATGATGACATCATTTCTGTTATGACATACTCATTGAACATTGAACATATGTATGCATACTTTTATGTAGCACTTATATATATGATATGCATACGTAATATATGTAGACAAAGCCCTGTGTGCCATGTGTGCGCGCATGTGTGTGTAGGGAGAGAGATGTAGAGATATACCTATAGTTGAATCTTAAACACTGCAGGGGTTAAAGACACTGAACCCCTGCACAGTCGAAAATCCATGTATAACTTTTGATCAATCTAAAACTTAGCTTCTTAGCCTACTATTGCGTGAAGCCTTATTGATAACATAAACAGTTGATTAACACATTTTATATGTTATATGTATTATATACTGCAGTCTTAAAATAAAAGCTACAGAAAAATGTTACTAGGAAAATTGTAAAGAAGAGAAAATATATTTACTATTCATTAAGTGGAAGTTGATTGTTAGAAAGTTCTTCATTCTTGTCATCCTCATGTTGAGTAGGCCAAAGGGAAGGCGATCAAGGAAGGCTTAGTCTTACTGTTTTAGGCATAATAAAGGCAGAAGAAAATCTGCATTTGAGTTGACCTGTGCAGGTCAAATCCTCATTGTTCAGGGGTCAACTTGCAACTATAACTGTATATATTATATTCACTTATTCACTGAAAACAAGATAAAATTAATTAATATTTTTAAAATACAGGTATATATACTATTAATTAAAATAAAGCTTAGCATTGGCAATATATGTCTATCAAAATCTTATTGAGACAAAAAGGAAAACAAATAGCTAAGTCAACCTTAAAAAGGATACATCAAATGAGAATGGTCAGTAGGATGGTTATTAACTTGAGCACTGGTTATCAAGCTATGTGGTAAAGCCATAACAATAGCATAATGTTGAAATGGAATAAGAAGAGGAAGATAGATATGTAGAACAAAATTAAAATGTTGGAAGTACATCTATGTGCCGATAGAAATTTAATAAAAATAAAATTGATGCCATATACTAATAAAAAATAATGAGTTCTTTAGATTATTGACTAATTGTACAGAAAATATATAAAGCCAGGCATGATGGCTCACATCTGCAATTCTAGCACTCTGGGAGGCTGAGGCAGGTGGATTGTCTGAGTTCACAAGTTTCAGACCAGCTTGAGCAAAAGTGAGACCCCCCACCCCTTGAGCACAAGAGTTGGAGATTGCTGTGAGCTATGATGTCAAGGCAGTCTATCCAGGGCAACAGCTTGAAACTCTGCCTCTAAATAAATAAATAAATAAATAAAAATGTATAAAATTCGATCCCATATGCAAACATGGACTGTATAACATAAATTTCATGTGAAAAATGAAATTAAAAGATTAACAGAAAACAACATAGAAATTTATATCAATGATTAAGTATGAGGAATAACTTTGTTCATGTTTTCTATAGTGAAGGACACATATCTGTCTACTAGTGAAAAGAACAAAGTATTCAGCTATGAAATTCAGCATCCATCTAATAAAAATAAAAGCAATTACTAAGAGATGATTAATGTAATTTGAGAAATGAGAAATGAGATTTATTCTGAAAGTAAAGAAAATAACTATTTTATATACTTGTCCTGTTAGAGAAAATATTGTAATATTACAATCATTATTCAAACATGATGTAATGATGAGTCTCAAAGTATTGTACTTTATAAGAAATTCAAGTCTGAGTCAGTAAGCTAATAGCAAAGAACAATTCAAAATACAGCTGTTCAAACCTGTTCATTCAAGACCCAAGACAAGCATTGCTACATATTTATATCGGATTTGCTTTTAGCATTCATTAGAACAAAGAAGAGAACATAGTATTAGAAAACTTCTACAAACATAGGTTTTCTCTTTCTCCCAGACATTTAATGGTATTGAATAGTGAGTTCAAAAGTTAAAAATGAGTTAAGAGTAGTAATCATGTTTTAATATCAGCCAACTCAAAGGTAGGCTTGACATTTTCTTTTGAATCTTGAAAGCCTAGAAAGGTTATGTCCCCAACGGAACATATTATTGATGACTATTGACACTTCAAAATATCATCAGAAGAGAAGGCTAAAATTCACTAGAACTCTTTGTCTCACTAAGATCAAAAATTAACATACTGAAAGAGTCTTCATAGTATCTAAGAAGAGGAAAAAGGAACTAAATCAGTTATTGGGAGGGGTTGATTATATAATGGCTTTGGGTTGGTGGGAATAAGGTAACAATCTAGTAGTGGGCCTTCATGAGTAATAAGGCAATATCATTTTCAAAAGAAAGCAGCATCAATTACATCATGGTCTAATTTTCAAAAGTATATAAATTCTGGAACAAATAGTTCATAGTTTCTCTTAGTGTTGAGCATAAAATCATAAAAGTATGCCAAGTCCTGATGTCATCTAAACTGAGATAAGGAATCATCATGGTTTCTGTTCCTACCACTTTGCTCCAAAATATGCCAATGGAGTAAACATGCAGAAGCACCATAATCAGTTCAAGAATTTAATTTGTTTTATATCTTAATGCGTGAAAAAATGATGAAAAAAATTAAAACAAAAATGAGATACCATCACACACATTAAAATTTCTAAATTCCCCAAAACTGACATAGCAATCCTTGGCCAGGATATGGAACAACAAGAACTCTCATTTATCGCTTCTGGGAATGCAAGTTATATAGTACTCTGGAAGACAGTCTATCAGTTTCTTACAAAGCCAAACGATCTTACCATGCAATCTAGCAATCATCCTCCTAGGTTTTTATGTAGCTTAACTGAAAATGCATGTACATGCAAAAACCTACATGTAGTTATTTATAAAAGCTTTATTCATAATCACTAAAAACTAGAAACTTTACTTCTGTGATCTTCCTCCCAAAAGACATGCCTTTTAGCTAATCATCAGAAAAGCCTCAAATATAGCCCAATGGAGGGACATTCCACAAAATATCACACTGATACTCCTCAAAATTCTCAAGGTCACCAGAAATAATGAAAGTCTGAGAAAATGTCACAGCCAAGAGGAGAGCAAAGAGATAAGATTACTTGAATGTGATTTTCTTATTCTTTTATACAACTACAGACTAAATCTACATTATAGTTAGAACTTCCAAGGCACCTCTTTGCTTTATGGTAAAATGATTTGAATTTGTCTCACCGGGACATCTTTACCTGATGAGATAGCCCAAGTTAAACATCTCCACACACAGGATACTATTTTAACTCGCACCCTTAAAAGGTCATTCGTTATTCTTGAAGTGGCTTTAGATACTGCATAGATGCTAAGGCAAAGAGGCCATTCAGAAAAAAGAAACTCAATCATGTAGTGAGTGGTTAACTCTAAGCATGCTTGTACTATTATAAAGACAATTCATCACTGTAATTATTTAACATTCCTTATCTCCTAGAGCAGTGTTTTTCAACCTTTTTTTATCTCACGGCACACTTGAACTTACAATTAAACTTCTGTGGTACACTTAAATTATGTTGACAAAAAAAGAATAAAAAAGAGAAAATACTTACTGAGCTTTGAACTTGTTTTTAAAATAATTTAAATAAATTTATCTTTACAATTTTTTGTGCCACACCTAAGATCCTCTTACAGCACATCAGTGCCACAGCACACCAGTTGAAAATGACTGTCCTAGAGGATATGTCCAGGACAGTTGGGTGGGGTGTCTTCAAAGTCCATTTTAAATTATCTATAGATGCTTTGCTGCCCCATTTAAAACTCTTCTGTGTTTTGTTGTGATAAATAGCTGAACTAATTTCACATGTGTATTGTAATGCAGACTAACCGACGTTCTGACTAGCATCTGTTCGTATCACTGGCTGCTTACAGTTGCTGGATTATCTTAACTACAGAAAATGGCACATTTAAACAGAAAATACAAAATGCTATGTGCATATTTTCATAGTTTTGACTTTTTTCCACAGGTAGGAAAATACATGCATTTTAAAAAGTATATGCATTGTTGACATGCACAGCAAATCAAGGTTGAATAGAACTAAAAGCTTCACATATAACTATTAGTTCCAGCTAACTGCTAAGACATTCAGAAGAGCAAAAGTACTCATCTACTATTAAGCATCAGTGTTTCAATTAAAAGTAGAGTCTTCTCCTAGGTAACTAATATGTGTCAGAGAGACTGTTCTAATCTCGGGACTAAAGTTTATTTATGTAGTTAGGTTTGTTAGTGTGTGTTAAGAAATGCTTGGATTTCATGAATTATGAAAAGAATGCTAATGTCAGTTTCTCCTCTCTATCAATTATTTAGGGAAAGCTTCAGATAAATGAATGCCAGAATATTAACATTAACTGAAGGATTAAAAACACACCATGTCATCTATATAGCATGTAATATGGTTGAAAAAAATTACGAATGAAAGTTTTATCAAAGTAATTTCATAGCTGGGTGTTGTTGCAGGTGCCTGTAGTCCCAGCTACTCGGGAGACTGATGCAAGAGAATTGCTTAAGCCCAAGAGCTGGAGGTTGTTGTGAACTGTGATTTCACAGCACTCTACCGAGGACAACAAAGTGAGATTCTGTCTCTAAAGAAAAAGATACATAAATAAATAAAAATAATTTCAGATCACCTATTTGATATTTATTCATAAACACATTTTTTCCTTAAATGAGTTTTTATTTAAATAGAAGTATAATATTCACTAGTAGGGAACAACTTGTCAAATAAAATCTATCAATTAGTGCATCCTCTCAGGAGAAAATAAGTATTTCTCTATGAAAGTTTGATAACTAAATACACATTGTAAGATATCTTTACTTGTGTAATTGTTCAGTTGTGTTATTGCCAGGACTGTTAATGCTCAAATCTTTGCACTATAAATTTACTTCTCTTATTTATTTCAAGTGAACGTACACAGGTTTTCTTTTCTTCATTGCTCCATTTTTTCTATGTTTATGTATATCAAAATCATTCTGTCTTATCTCAAACATTTTTTTGTTCATAATAATTGCTTTAATTCCATAATCTCAGCTTTTCTTTTCCTTTCGTTTTTTTTTTTTTTTTTTTTTTTTTTTTTACAGTTGCTAACTTTTTAAACCGTGGTAGAGTGCTGTGGTATCATAAATAAAAGCAAAATCCAAAACTTTAACTTAATTTATTTT
>CAUYRH010080792.1:0-11762 GCA_963574655.1 Perodicticus potto
TATGCCTAGGTCAATTTCTTGTGAATTTCCTAGGCCTCAATTCCATAAATGGACTGTATCCATTCATTGATACACTCATTCACCTTGCCCCTGGCGGAAGGGACTGTATTCATTCGTTTCCTGGCCAAGGAACCCATACACATATATACACCCTGAGACTAAAGGCTTAAAGGAGGAGACAGGGAAAGACCGGGAGAGAAACAGAGAGAGCTTCTCTCTCCCCACTTGAATTCTCCCCCTCTACCAGGAGCTTTAGTGTTTTCTGTATTCTTTTCTGTAAATAAATTCTGTCTTACCACTGGAGGGTGTGGGGGGAAATAATGTAATGAAGAATAATAAAACACATGTATTTAAAAAAAAAAAAACCAAGTATGATCATCTGTTATTTCTGTACTTTTGATGAAAATATTATCCCTGAAAATATTGACTATAATGCACATTAAATATACCCAATTTCTTTAGACCATAATGCACATTAAATATACCCATTAAAAATACCCAATTTCTTTAGTGTATCTGACTCAGTTAAAAGTAAATTTACTTGTTATTTCCCAAAAACCTTGTTTTTCTACAATTCATATTCCATTGAAGCAGTCTCTAATTCCCCTAGGAAAAAGGAGCAGCCATACTAAACAGTCTGAAGCCCTCAAAATAGCTCCAATTTCAGTAGGAACTAAGAATTTTGTGTATATAGTCAGAACATAGAAGTAGGAATTGACATGGCATTCTGTTCCTGAGGGCTAAGCCACTCCATGGGAAAGGAAATTAAGTACTCAAGTAGTCACACTTGGGACATAGGAACTGAAGGTCAGCAAAGAGTTAATGTAAGTCACAGACAAATGCAGAAATTTTTATTTATGATAGTTGCATACTAAGAGAGTGACTATACTTAGCAGTTGGGACTGAAGCATTTACATCTAATCTTGATTAAATGGTTCAGTGAATTGGAGTGAGGCTGAACCTGCAGGTGCTAGTAAATGAGGTATCAGTGGATCACATAATGGGAGCCCACAGAAAATAGGGGCAGAAGAAGGGAGTGCCTTAAAAAGCAGAAAGCCTGATGTAGATGTCTTCTGTATCTCTCCGTCTTCCAACCACATGGTATGTGGAGATCCAGTCCATGTCTGACAAAACCAGAGAAGCCTATGGCATAAGTCTCTGTTGGAGGCCAAAGGCCTGACAACCTAGGGGTCTTCTAGTGTTAAAGTTCCAGAGTCCAAAGGCCACAGAACTTCAAGTTCTGATGTCCAAGGGCAGAAGAAAGGAGTCCAGCTCCAAAGTTGACAGAAAATTCTCCTTTCTTCCGCCTTTTTGATCTACCTAGGTCCCCAGCTAATTGGATAGTGGCCCACATGAGGGCCACTCAGGCCACTAACTCACATGTCAACAAACACCTTTGCAGATGCACCCAGAAATAATGCTTTACCAGTTATCCAAGTATACCTTCATCCAGTCAATCTGACACCTAAAATTAATCATAGCAGCTATATATGGAGGTTACAAAACATTATTTATATATATGACTTAAATACATAATTTAAATACACAATTCAATGGTATTCAATATTTAAGAATTACCCCCACTGTATTTTTTCTGATGGAGTATTTTAAAATAAACTACAGATGCTAAGATATTTTCCCTTAAATACCTTAGTATGCAACTATCATAAATAAAAAGTTTATGCCCAAAACAACATATGGCACCTACAAAATTAATTTAAAAATCCATTAATTTATCTAACACCCAGTCCATATTCAAAAAATTCCCAATTGTCTCAACAATACTCCATACAGTTGGTTTTCCAAAATAACTATTACAAGTTGTGCTTTCCAGGAATCAAACTCTGAGATGTAGTCAGTGTGCAGAAAATTTATTAAGGGATATTCTTGGGATAAACACTTGTGGAAGGGAATGAAATGATGTAGGATTGGGCAAAACCTGACGTGTGATGCAGTATCAACAAATGCCCTAGTTTACTTTAGTCTTAATTAAAGATGAGTTTCAGGATCATTCCATGATATGATAAGGGGGCTGGGACTTTAGATTCCTACATCAAACAATCGTTGGTTACAGACCATCTTGGGGAAAAGGATATGACTCCAGTGAGAAAGCTTTCTCTTTAGCTGGTGGCAATTTTCAAAGAGAGTTATAGTCAATAGCACTATTAACACTGGAGAAGTAAGTTTTTTAATTCTAGAGAGGAACTTGGTGGTGCATAACAGCGTCCACTACAAAGATCATCTTTTTATCTTTGTTACTTTACAGTTTCATGAGTTTGCTAAGTACTGATTTTCTTATTCTGCTTGGTTTTTCTCAGAACTCTTGATTCTGATGATTCATGTCTTCTATCAATAACATACAACTGTCAGCTTTTTTTATCTTCAGCTATTGCCTTTCCTTACTTTCTTATTTACTTCCAGTTTATGATTATAAAAATAGGTTCATTCCATCTTCTATGTCTCTTAACATCTCTTTAGCTGTGATTAATCTGACACTACTTCTCCAGCTAGGTTTTAGACCGAATTGTATAGCTTTCACAAGTTTTATTTGATGTATTTTTAATATGTGTGCTTATGTTTGATGGCATTTTCTCAGTCATAGTTCTGATATCATATATGATCTCTTTGGGTCTATTGAGTTATTTTGTATTTCCTATATATTACTGTCTACAGGTATATTATTTGCATTCTGATTCTGATACTTATTTCTTCTAACTGTCTTAGTTATCTGTTGCCTCATTTTTTGGTGATTTTTGACAATGAGCTTAAGTTTACTTGAATCTTATATATAAAGTAATCTGCAGGACTGGCCTTATGACACATTTCTCTTGATGGGATTTGTATTAGCATCTACTAGATGCCCAGGGATAATACTGTCACAGTGAATTCATTGCTTAAACTTGGAGACATATCTGAAGTCCAATTGATAGGCTGCTTTGTTTTTCAGATTCTCTAGGACAATTTTATCCTATTCCTACAGTTGAGCCAAGACAAGCATTGTAAGTTTCCTTCTTTGGGTGGTAGATTGATATGTTTTTAATTTTTTAGTTTTTTAAATCATTTTTCCTTTTATAAGGGCTAGATTTTCATAGGTTTCTCTAATATGATTTTTCACCTTACTTAAAATCTATACTTTTCCTCCTGTTATTTCAATATGGTTGATTAAAACTAAAACTCTTGCCTATCAAAGATGAGCTTCAACAAACCTATATCTGAAGTCTACTCACTTACCTGAACTGGTGCTCCCTTATTAAGGTTGACTCTGAACATTTGCTTATTATTTTCTATTCATCTTAAGCTTAAGATGGCAAACCAGAAGAATCATTTAGCTGAGCTCTCCTAGAATGACTGAGGAAAAAAAGAGGACCTAGCCTTACAAGGCACAGGGACTTTATCCAGTGTCACAGCTCAGGGAGTATAGTAAGGAGACAGTGAACTGGATACAGCTTATGATCTGGAGTGGTGAAAATCTGTTGAATTAGGCAAGTGATTGCAATGGGCTAGGATCAGCTGGCATCCCCACAGAGGCCCGGGATAGGAGGAAGCCTTTCCAGAGTTTTTAGTTGTTGAGGGAGGCTACACATTGAGTGGCAAGCTTGGAAGAGTGGGCAGACTCAAACAGTATACAGCAATGAGATTTTAATGTCAGTTGAATTGGATTTGCCATAGGTTTGATGGCTGATGAGGCGGTCATACTGAGAAATCTTGGCAGCCAGGGGGCTGCAATTGTGGGAAGGTCATGAGAAGGTCTTATCAAGAGCCTAAAGAAAAGTTGTCTTAATTTGGCCTGCCAGGATCAGAACTCCACTGTTGGGATAGGCTGAGGGACTCCTGGACCCCATGGGAACAGGAGTCAAGGGACACTGTGAGACCTGCCCCTGAAGGATTCTTGTGAGTTTTAAAATCCCAACCCAGCAGAGTCTGCATTCTGACAAAACAATCAGGCAATCACTGAAGGCAATAAAATAGGGATGATAAAGACAATAAAAAGAATGAATGATAAAAGGGAAAGACAGAATCAAAAGTCAGACGAGAGACATGTAGAATATAGAAAGGATATGGCAGAGCTTACAGAAATGAAGGAGATAATCAGGGAATGTAAAGATGTAGTACACAGCATACAAAATAAGTTAGATCATGAAGAAGAAAGAACCTCAGCACTAGAGGATAAAGTTTTCGAGTTAACCAAGGTAGTTAAAGAGGAAGACAAAAAGAGAGAGAAAGCAGAATAGGCACTTTTATATGAGACTCCATGAAGCATTCAAACATATGAATAATAGGGATTCTTGAATGGGAAGAATATTGTCCCAAAGGATGGAAGCCCTACTGGAGACTATCATAAATGAAAACTTTCCAAGTTTTACTAAAGACCCTGACACATTCCTATCTGATGGATATCCAAACCTGGGTCATCTCAACTCAATCAGAGCCTCCCCAAGACGCATTGTAATGAACCTGTTCACAGTCAAGATGAAAGAAAAACTTCTTCAAGCAGCCAGGAGTAAGCGCCAACTAACCTACAGAGGCACAGCCATTACAATGACAGCAGATTTTTCAACTGAAACCTTCAAAGTCAGAAGAGCATGGTCATCCATCTTCAACATTTCTAAGCAAAACAATTTTAAGCCCAGAATACTGTATCTGGCTAAGCTTCAGAATTGATGAGGAAATAAAATTTTTTTGTGGATATATAAGCATTGAGGAAATTCACCACAACAAGACCAGCTCTACAGGAAATACTTAGACCTATTCTCAATACTGAACATCACAATGGGCCATCAGCAGGTAAGCATCCATAAGCTAAAGGTCAAATCTGAACTCCCACAATGATACAAAGGATAAAACTACACAAGAGACTTTCACAAAAGAAGATGCATATAATTCTACCACACTTATCAATTCTCTCAATAAATGTCAATGGCCTGAATTCACCACTGAAGAGGCACAGGCTGGCTGATTGGATAAAAAAGCACAAGTCATCGGTATGCTGCCTCCAGGAAATGCACCTAAACTTGAAAGACAAATCAAGACTCAGAGTTAAGGGATGGAAAACAGTATTTCAAGCAAATGGAAATCAGAAGAAAGGAGGGGTTGCAATCGTATTTTCAAATACAAGTGGATTTAAAGCAACTATGGTTAAGAAAGACAGAGTTGGACACTTTATATTGGTCAAAGGAAAAATACAATGAGAAGACATTTCAATTCTAAATAATTATGCACCCAACTTAAATGCTCTCAGGTTTATGGAACAGACCTTGATGGGTCTGAGTAATATGATAACCCATAATGCCATAATAGGGACTTTAACACCCCTCTGACAGAACTGGACTGATCCTTTAAACAGAAACTAAACAAAGAGACAAAAAACTTAAATGTGACCCTAGAACAAATGGGATTAAATGACATACAAAACACACAACTCCAAAGCTAAAGAATATACATGTTTCTCCTTAGCCCATGGTACATACTCCAAAATCAACCACATCCTAGAATACAAATCAAACCTCAGCAAAATTAAAAGAATAGAAATTATACCTTGTATCTTTTCAGACCCAAAAGCAATAAAAGTGGAACTCACTCCAACAAAAATGTTCATCCCCATGCAAAGACTTGAAAATTAAACAAGCTTATTCTGAATGACAGTTAGGTTCAGGAAAAGATAAAAGAGGAAATTGTTAAATTCTTCAAAAATAAAAACAATAAAGACACAAGTTACCAAAACCTGTGGGATACAGCAAAAGCAGTCCTAGTAGGAAAATTTATCCCATTAGATGCCTACATTAGAAAAATAGAAAGAGAGCACATCAACAAACTCAAGAACCATCTTATAGAATTAAAAAAGAACAATCTAATCCCAATTCTAGCAGAAGAAAACTAATAACCAAACTGAAACCAGAGATTAATGAAATTGAAAACAAAAGAATCATTCAGAAAATTAACAAAACGAAAAGTTGGTTTTTTGAAAAAACAAAATCAATAAACCTTTGGCCAGATTAACCAGAAACAGAAAAGTAAAATCTCTAATAACCTCAATTAGAAATGATAAAAGGGCAATAATACAGAAATAATCTGAATACTATGAGAAACTCTATGCCCAGAAATTTGACAATGTGAAGAAAATGGATCAATACCTGTAATCACAGCCTTTCTCTAGAGTTAATCAAGAAGGAACAGACCAATTTCAAGAACTGAGATCAAAGAAAGAATAAAAAAATCCCAACAAAAAAATGCCCTGATCTGGATGGCTTCACACCAGAATTCCATGAAACCTTTAAAGCAGAGCTTATACCCACACTGCAGAAATTATTCTAAATAACTGAGAAGAAAGGAATCTTCTCCAACACATTCTACAAAGAAAACATCATCCTGAATCCAAAACCAGGAAAAGACCCAACTACAAAGGACAATTTCAGACCAATTTCACTAATGAATATAGATGCAAAAATTCTCAATAAAATCCTAACCAATAGAACACAGCTCTACATTAAAAAAATCATTAATCATGATCTATTAGGTTTCATCTCAGGGATGCAAGACTGATTTAACATACACAATTCCAGGGCTGGGTGCAATGACTCACGCCTATAATCCTACCACTTGGGAGGCCTAGACCACTGGATTGCCTGAGATGACAAGTTTGAGACCAGCCTGAGCCAGGGCAAGACCTTGCCTCTAAAAATAGCTGGGCATTGTGGTACACGCGTATAGTCCCAGCTACTTGGGAAGCTGAGGCAAGAGAAACTCTTGAGCCCAAGAGTTTGAGGTTGCTATGAGCCATGATATCACAGCATTCAACGAAGGGTCACAAAATGAGACTCTGTCTTAAAAGGGGGGGGCAGCACTTATGGCTCAAAGGAGTAGGGCACCGGCCCCATATACCAGAGGTGGTGGGTTCGAACCCGGTCCCAGCAAAAAAAAAAAAAAAACCACAATTCCTCAAATGCAATTTGCCATATCAAAAGAAGCAAAAACAAAGACCATATAATCCTCTCAATAGATGCAGAAAAAGCATTTGATAAAATTCAGCACCCTTTTCTAATCAGAACACTTAAGACTTTAGGCATAGGTGGTACATTTTTTAATCTGATTGACGCCATCTATGACAAACCCACAGCTAATATTATACTGAATGAAATAAAACTGAAAACTTTTCCACTTAGAACTGCAAACAGACAAGAATGTTCTCTATCATCACTACTATTCAACATAGTGCTGGAAGTTCTAGCCAATACAATCAGGCAAGAAAAGGGAATAAAGGGCATTCAAATGGGGGCACAGGAGGTCAAACTCTCACTCTTTGCCAATGTATGATCTATGATCTTATACTTAGAGAATCCCAAAGACTCAACCACCAAGTGATCAAAAATGCAGCAAGGTGTCAGGATATAAAATCAACGTCCACAAATCAATAGCCTTTGCATATGCCAATAGCAGACAAGATGAGAAGCCAATCAAAGACATAATTCGCTTCACAGTAGCTTCAAAGAAAATGAAATACCTAGGAATATACATAATAAAAGAGGTGAAAGACCTCCATAAAGAAAATTACAAAACCCTAAGAAAAGAAATAGCAGAATATAGTAACAAATGGAAGAACACACCATGCTCATGGCTGGGAAGAGTCAACATTGTGAAAATGTCTATACTACACAAAGCAATCTACAGATTCAGTGCAATCCCCATTAAAATACCATCATTATTCTTTCAAGATTTGGAAAACATAATTCTTCATTTTATAGGTAACCAGAAATAATCCTGTGCAGCCAAGGTAATTCTTAGTAATTAAAACAAAGCCAGGGGTATCACCCTACCAAACTTTCTGCTGTACTACAAGGCCATAGTTATCAAAATAGCATGGTATTGGCAAAAAAATAGAGACATACACATTTGGAATCAAATAGAAAACCATGAAATGAAACTAACATCTTACAGCCACATGATCTTTGATAAATCAAACAAGAACTTGCACTGGGGGAAAAAAAATCCCTATTCAATAAATGGTGCTGGAGAACTGGATACAGCATGTAAAAGACTGAAAATGGTCCTACATCTCTCACCACTTACAAAAATTGATTCAAGATGGATAAAAGATTTAAATCTAAGGCATGAAACAATAAAAATCCTCAAAGAAAGTGTGGGGAAAAACACTTGAAGATATCAGCCTGGGGAAAGATTTTATGAAGAAGACTTCTGTAGCAATTAAAACACAACAAAAATAAACAAATAGGGCTTAATTTATCTGAAAAGTTTCTGTATAGCTAAGGAAACAACAACTACAGCAAACAGACAAATCTCAGAATGGAAAAAGATACTGGACAAAAACTTGTTAACTTAGATCTATAGAGAACTCCTATTCATCAACAGAAAAAGATTCAACAGTCCCAAAGCTCACTGGGCAAGGACATGAATAGAACCTTCTCTAAAGAAGACAGACAAATGGCTAACAAAAATACAAAAAATACTCATTGTTCCTAATTATCAGAGAAATGCCCTAACCCCAGTGAGGAATGCCCACATTACAAAGTCTCAAAGCTGCAGATGCTGGCATGGATGTGGACAGAAGGGAACACTTTTACACTGCTAGTAGGACTGCAAACTAATACAACCTTTTGGGAAGGAAGTATGGGGAATCTTCAAAGCACTCAAATTAGACCTTCCATTTGATCGTGCAGTTGAATTACTAGGTATCTAACCAGAAGGAAAAAAAAAAATCCTTTTAGCATAAGGACATTTACACTAGACTGCTTATCACAGCTTAATTTACAATCACCAAAATGTGAAAACAGCCTAATGCCCATCAACCAAGGAATGGATTAATAAGCAGTGGTAAATGTACACACGGAATACTATTTGACCACTAAAAAGATGGAGACTTTACATCTTTTGTATTAACCTGGATGGATGTAGAACACATTCTTCTTAGTAAAGCATCACAAAAATGGAGAAGCAAGAATCCAATGTACTTATTCAAATATGAAGGCAGTAGATGAACTAATACAAGTTGGGAGGGATAGGAGAATAAACAAATGGAGAGAGGGGAGGAGGGAGGAAGGTGGAGGGTCACTGTGTATGACACACCCCCTGGAGGTGGGACACAATTATAAGAGGGACTTTATCTAACAAATGCAATCAGTACAATCCTAATTCTTTGCACCCTCAACAAATACCAAACAAAAAAAATTATAAAAAAATAAATAAAAATAAAAAATAAAAACATTAAAAATGTTTTTCAGTATTTTTACATAACTAAGCTACTTAGTCTTCCATTTTTCCAGGAAATAACGATACCATTATCTTAAAGGAGGAAACTGGTGGTGGTTAAGAAAGTCTAATATCTAATGTAGCTTTTTAAAGCCTTTTGCTATTCATCAACTAATGAAGTTATTTTTTGTTATCTCCTCATAGAAACATGGAAAGGAAATTTGGTATTATGGAAAGAAGACTCAACTGGGCAATAGAAAGTCTATGTTTTCAATCCACCACTGAGCAGTTATGTGACTTAAGTGAGTCATTAAACGTTTCTAAGGTTTAATCATAGAGTACAACAATGTGAGCTTATCTCACAAAATCATAACATGTACTAAATAATTAAAAAGTATGTTGAAGTGCTTCATCAGTGGTAGTACACTATCTGAATAAAAACTCTATTTCATGGGGAGGAGCCAAGATGGCAGTCTGGATCCAGCTTTCTGCAGAGGGTCCAATCCAGAAGGAGAGTTAAAGGACAGAAAATTAGCAAGAAAGCCAATGGTTTGGATCTGAGCCAAAAGAGAAGGTCAAAGCACATCAACCCTGCTGGGGTGACCTGCAACCCCAAAGACACAAACCAAAGGTACAGAGAACATCGCCAAGCAGACAGGAGTCCCCTCCCCCAAGAGAACAGCTTGCAGTATACTCCACACCCCCATACAAACATACAAACAAGCAAGCAGAGTTCAGATGTCCTCCCACTCTACCTCATGGGAGAGACCCTCTAAAAACCAGACCTCCTTCCCCTACTAGGGTGCCATGGCACTCTCCTGCCAGGTATAAAACTGTATAAAACTGTATACATTCCCTTCCCTCACTAGGGTGCCATGGCACTCTCCTGCCAGGTATAAAACTGTATACAACTGTATATATTCTCTACCTGCACGTTTGAACTCCTGGCACTCCCCTCCACTCTCACCCCGAGGTCTGGAGGCCTGCCCCCACGGAGTCCAGATTCTTGGATGATTTCTAGAGGGTTGTGGATGAGGCTCAGACTGTTGCTGATGTGTATTGATTTTCTGGCTCAGGAGTGGTGAGAGGAAAGTAAGCCGAGAGGAGGCCAAGCTGGAGAGGCAGGTCCCTGAGGCACGGAGCTGCAGCTGCAACTGTGGGAACAATGGCAGTGGGGCTCGCACCCTGGGGATGTTTTGAGAAGACATTCCTAGTCTCTCTGGGCAGCCAGGGGAAGCTGGGTGGCTTCTCTGTTGGCAGCCACCAGCAGAACGGCAACCAAGGCACATGGCCCAGGAGTGAAGGGTATGCCTGAGGTGGTACCGGCCAAGGAGGAGTGCAGGGCCGATTCCCAGGGCAGAGACTGCTTTACTTACCTTCAGATGCACCTGGCCCTCAGGGGATGAAAGCTGAGACAAAGGGCTGGAACTCACAGACTTAGACCCATTTGCAGCCCAACATCTGATCCACAGGGGAAAGAAACAAATTCAGCAAACTTGTTCTGTTCTATCAGCAACATCAATCAGGGACAGGACTGGAACTGAGTGAATCGCCCCAGCTGCTATCAAGTACCGAGGTTGTCAAGCCTCACCTCTCCCTGCCAAACAGTGATGGAGAGTGGCAGACTGGCTCAGGAGCCACAGACCTCCCTGTGACCCAGGCAGGCGCAAACCTCTGGAGCATCTGCTCATTGGAGGAAACTGGATCACAGCCCAGTGGGGTTACCAGTGACTGGGTGTGACAGAGGGGTAAGGTGGGGAAGGAGGCATCAACCTTCCCAGACTAATCTACTTGCTGGGGGGCCCTCCTGAGCTCACAGAGCAATGGAGCAAGTTATACTAGACCTTCCAGCAGACCACTGCTATCTAGTTGCCAGAGACCTTTTCAACTCTTACATTTGAGGCCGGTGCTGGCTGGGACAATTGATTGAGACCTTTTCAACTGGGCCAATAACCTGAGGACTTTCCAAAGTGGTACCCTGGATGTATGGTAAAAGTTTGATTTTCCTTATCCAATTGTTGCCTGTGGGAGGTGCAGTGAATTAACTGCTGGTATTTCTCCACAGCTCAGACTTCAATCCAGAGTAACTGTTTCTCGAGGGTAAGACAGAGACCAGCTGAAAATAAAACAGACACTTAACCCCACCACACCAAGAAGGTCCCCAGTTTTGCAAGCAGTAGCACTATACGGGTCCTTGGCAAAACTCTAGGGGAAAAGGTACAGACACCAGTCCCAGCTTACAGGCAAAGCACTGCTCAATCACTACTCCTAGAACTCCCAACCCACCTTTACCTTATCTATTCATTCAGCCAAATGGTGTAAAATATTCATGGGGAGGAATCACGGGAACAGCTCTGGAAACATGAATAACCAGAATAGATCAACCTCCACAAGGAACAATTTGGCAGACACAAATGACAATCCTATGCATAAACAGATGGCTGAGATGTCAGAAATCAAATTCAGAATTTGGATTGCAAGCAAGATTAATAAAATAGAGGAAAAGTTGGATTTAGAAATTCAGGGTAGGCTTGGCGCCTGTGGTTCAATGGGCTAAGGCA
>CAUYRH010080793.1:0-12078 GCA_963574655.1 Perodicticus potto
CCAGCTCAGGTGTACGTGGCTGGCGCCTTATCCCGTTGAGCCACAGGCGCCGAACCAACCTGGCTATTCTTTATAGAGGCAGGGTCTTGCTCTTGCTCAGGCTGGTCTGGAACTGTTGAGCTCAAGCAATCCACCTGCCTCACCCTCCCAGAGTGCTAGGATTACAGACATGAGCCACAGCACCTAACCCATCATGACTTTTTTGAACCTTGACGTCTTCAACAGTAAACAGAGGTAATAAAACCTACATAACAGGGCAGCACCCAAAGGTCAGTGGGTAGAGCGCTGCCACATGCATAGGGGCTGGTGGGTTCAAATACGGCCTGGGCCTGCTAAACAACAATGACAACTGCAACAAAAAATACCCTGGCATTGTGGCAGGCGCCTGTAGTCCCAGGTACTCGTGAGGCTGTGGCAAGAGAATCTCTTAAGCACAAGAGTTAGAGGTTGCTGTGAGCTGTGGTATCACAGCACTCTACCAAGGGTGACGTAGTGAGACTCTGTCTCAAAAAAAAAAAAAAACGTACATCACAGTTTCATTATAAAGGATTGGACAGGGAGAGCCTTCAGACTAGGACAAAGACAGGATAGGCTTGGCGCCTGTGGCTCAAGCGGCTAAGGCACCAGCCACATACACCGCAGCTGGTGGGTTCAAATCCAGCCTGGGCCTGCCAAACATCAATGACAGCTGCAACCAAAAAATAGCCGGGCGTTGTGGCAGGCACCTATAGTCCCAGCTACTCGCGGGGGTGAAGGCAGGAGACTCCCTCGAGCCCAAGAGTTGGAGGTTGCTGCCAACTGTGATGCCACGGCACTCTACCCAGGGCGACTGCTTGAGGCTCTGTCTCAAAAAAAAAAACCCAAAAGACAGGACAAAGTCTCTGCAGACCCAGTAAAGTCCTGCAGCCAAGAATGCCCATTAGGGGACTCCTAATTAGGCAGAAATATTCTGCTCTGCCCTTGTGGCATTACTTTGTTCAGCCATTCATCAGACCACACCTCCCGAAGGTGGGTCCTAGATGAAACCCCTGGAGCCCATCAGCCCTGTAGCCAGTCTTTTTTTTTTTTGAGACTGAGTCTTACTCTGTTGCCCTGGGTAGAGTGCCTTGGCATCATAACTCACAGCGACCTCAAACTCTTGGGCTCAGGTGATCCTCCTGAGAGCACATATGGTGGAAATAAGATGGAATCTGTCAGGCTAGGGCCAACATGATGCAGCTGGTCTGGTCAGTTAGGGTCCTGCCTGACTTTCACCTCCTGTCTCCCATTCTTACTGGTTTTTTCTTTTTTTTTGCAGGTTTGGCCAGGGCTGCATCTGAAACCGCCACCTCCGGCATATGGGGCTGGCGCCCTACTCCTTTGAGTCACAGGCACTACCCCATTCTTACTGTTTTTTGGGTTTTATTGTAGAGACAGAGTCTTACTTTATCGCCCTTGGTACAGTGCCATGGCATCACACAGCTCACAGCAACCTCCAACTCCTGGGCTTAGGCGATTCTCTTGCCTCAGCCTCCCGAGTAGCTGGGACCACAGGCGCCCACCACAATGCCCGGCTATTTTTCTGTTTTGCAGTTCCGCCGAGGCCAGGTTTGAACCCGCCACGTTTGGCATGTGGGGCCGGCACCCTACTCACTGAGCCACAGGCGTCGCCCTTTTTTTTTTTTGCAGATTTTTGGCCAGGGCCGGGTTTGAACCCACCACCTCTGGTATGTGGGGCCAGTGCCCTACTCACTGAGCCGCAGGTGCCACCCCTCTTATTGTTTTTTGTTTGTTCGTTTGTTTCGTTTTGGTTTTTTGCAGTTTTTGGTGGCTGGTGCTGGATTTGAACCTGCCACCTCCGTCATATGAAGCTGGCATCCTACTTCTTTGAGCCACAGGCGCCATCCCCATTCTTACTGTTTTATAAATTTAGCTCCTACCCTAAAGATGCCTATCTTGGGTAGTTTACGCGGATTTATTTGAGAGATTAACTTTTGACTTTTTAGAATGTTGTTTTGGGTCATGAGTTATACTGATTATTGCTCGCTAGGGTTCCTGGGTTCTGCCCATTATTGTTTAAGATAAAGGGATTTTCTTTAGGGCAGTGCCTGTGGCTCAAAGGAGTAGGGCGCTGGCCCCAAATGTCAGAGGTGGTGGGTTCAAACCCAGCTGCAGCCAAAAACCTCAAAAAAAAAAAAAAAGATACGGGGATTTTCATTTAAGATAAGGGTTAATGGGTCTCCACTTTAAACTTCAGTGTATAAAACTATAATTTTGGAACTGGAATAGAACAATTTTGGAATGGCTACTCTCACTGTTCTCCACAGTCCTAGCCTTCTGACCAATGAAGTTTGGTGGACCTATTCCTCTCTCTGCATACTGGTTGACAGTGACAGGTGGCTAGACCCTCTTTGTCTAGTAACACTCTTGTCTCAGCCTCCCAAGAAGCTGGGACTAGGGTGGCGCCTGTGGCTCAAGGAGTAGGGCGCTGGCCCCATATACGAGAGGTGGTAGGTTCAAACCCAGCCCTGGCCAAAAACTGCAAAAAAAAAAAAAAGCTGGGACTACAGGCACCTGCCATGATACTCAGATAGTTTTTCTATTTTTAGTAGAAACAGGGTCTCCCTCTTGCTCAAACTGGTCTCAAATTCCTGAGCTCAAGCAATCCTCCTGCCTCGGCCTCCCAGAGTGCTAGGATTACAGGTGTGAGTCTCCTTGACTGGCTCAGTCCTTTCTAAAGGTTCATGTCTCTGAAAACTAAATTTATTTTTTATTTTTTTTTTTTGTACAGACAGAGTCTCACTTTATCACCCTCGGTAGAGTGCCATGGCTTCACGGCTCACAGCAACCTCCACCTCCTGGGCTTAGGCGATTCTCTTGCCTCAGCCCCCCGAGTAGCTGGGACTACAGGCACCCGCCACAACGCCCGGCTATTTTTTTGTTGCCGTTTGGCCAGGGCAGGGTTTGAACCTGCCACCCTCGGTATATGGGGCTGGCGCCCTACTCGCTGAGCCACAGGCGCCGCCCAACTAAATTTATTTTCAACAAACACTAGAAAAGAGAAAATATTACAGGATTTCATAGAGTCCCCAGTGCTGGATCAGTGATAGCAACTAAAGAAGAAGAAGAGATAGCAGGAGGAAAAGAGAGGAGAAAAGAAAGGCAGAAAGAGGAGAAGGAAGAGGGAAGAGAAAGAAGGGAAAGGGCAGGAAGAGACATGAGGGGTGAGCAAGGCACAGTGGTGACCAGCCTGGTCTCACGTCTGGGTTCTCAGCCTTACGAAGGTAGCCTGAGCTGGGCTAAGGAAAGAAATGAGCCCTAAAGACTCACTTCACCTGCTTTCCCAGGAGAGAATGAACAGCCAACATGTACATCCCTCAGAACTGTCCAAAGGGCCCCTGGGCCCGAAAAGCTGTGTTATGGAGAAGGCAGGAAAGAGTGTCGGGCAAAGACGGTGGTTGGGAGAATAGTCACATTCTCTTCACCCTCTAATGTTGTTTTAAGCCTCAGTAAGGAAATCTTTTTCCTTTTTTTTGCAGTTTTTGGTCAGGGCTGGGTTTGAACCCACCACCTCTGGTATATAGGGCTGGCGCCCTACTCCTTTGAGCCACAGGCGCCGTCCAGTAAGGAAATCTTTTATTAATAGTAGTACTGAAAGTGCAGGTCGTGAGAATAAGCTGGAGTCTGTCAGGCTAGGACAGACATGATACAGCTGGTCTGGTCAGTTCAGGTCCTGTCCGACCTTCACCCCCTGTTTCCCATTCTTACTGTTTTATAAATTTAGCTCTCACCCTAAAGATGCCTATCTTAAATAGTTTAGGTGGATTTATTTATTTATTTATTTATTTATATTTTAGAGACAGTGTCACTTTGCCGTCCTCGGTAGAGTGCTGTGGTGTCACAGCTCACAGCAGCCTCCAGCTCCTGGGCTTAGGCGATTCTCTTGCCTCAGCCTCCCGAGTAGCTGGCACTAGAGGCACCCGCCACAACGCCCGGCTATTTTGTTGTTGTTGTTGCAGTTTGGCAGGGGCTGGGTTTGGACCTGCACCCTCAGAATATGGGGCCGGCACCCTACTCCCTGAACCACAGGTACAGCCTCAGTGGATTAATTTAGGAGATTAACTTTTATTTACTTTTATTTTTATTTTTTTTTTTGAGACAGAGCCTCAAGCTGTCACCCTGGATAGAGTCCTGTAGCATCACAGCTCATAGCAACCTCCAGTTCCTGGGCTCAAGCGAGTCTCCGGCCTTAGCCTCCCAAGTACCTGGGACTACAGGCGCCCGCCACAACGCCTGGCCATTTTTTGGTTGCAGCCATCATTGTTGTTTGGCGGGCCCGGGCTGGATGCGAACCTGCCAGCTCAGGTGTACGTGGCTGGCCCCTTAGCCCATTGAGCCATAGGCGCCGAACCATGTCTCCATTTTCTAAGGAGGAAAAGGGGGTGAATAACATCTCTGTGGACTCTGTCCACAGATTCAGAAAGAGTGGCTGTCTCCTGAGTATGAATAACACCTTCCCCAGTGCTGGTGCCCATAACACAGTGGTTAAGACACCACCCACATACACTGAGGCTGGCAGGTTCAAACCTGGCCCAGGCCGGCAAAACAACAATGACAACTGCAATCAAAAATAGCCGGGCACGGCCCGGCGCCCGTGGCTCAACGGGCTAAGGCGCCAGCCACATACACCTGAGCTGGCAGGTTCAAATCCTGCCCGGGCCTGCCAAACAACAATGACAGCTGCAACCAAAAAAAAAAAATGGCTGGGCGTTGTGGCGGGTGCCCTCGGTCCCAGCTACTTGGGAGGTGGAGGCAAGAGACTCGCTTGAGCCCAGGAATTGGAGATTGCTAGGAGCTGTGATGCTATGGCACTCTATCCAGGGTGACAGCTTGAGGCTCTATCTCAAAAAAACAAAACAAAACAAAATAGCCAGGCAGGGTGGCACCTGTGGCTCATTGAGTAGTGCGCCGGCCCCATATACCGAAGGTGGCGGGTTCAAACCCGGCCTCGGCCAAACTGCAAAACAGAAAAATAGCTGGGCATTGTGGCAGACGCCTGTAGTCCCAGCTACTCGAGAGGCTGAGGCAAGAGAAACACCTAAGCCCAGGAGTTGGAGGTTGCTGTGAGCTGTGTGACGCTACAGCACTCTACAATAAAGTGAGACTCTGTCTCTACAAAAAAAAAAAATAGCTGGGCATTGTGGAGAACGCCTGTAGCCCCAGTACTTATAAGGTTGAGGCAAGAGAAGCTCTTAAGCCCAAGAGTTGCTGTGACCTATGATGCCACGGCACTTTACCTAGGGCAACATTGTGAGACTCGGTCTCAAAAAAAAAAAAAAAAAAAAACCTTGGTTCGGCACCTGTGGCTCAAGTGGCTAAGACATCAACCACATACACCTGAGCTGGCGGGTTCAAATCCAGCCCGGGTCTGCCAAACAATAATGACGGTTGCAACCAAAAGATAGCCGGGCGTTGTGGTGGTGCCTGTAGTCCCAGCTACCTGGGAGATAGAGGCAGGAGAATCGCTTGAGCCCAGGAGTTGGAGGTTGCTGTGAGCTGTGTGACACCACAGCACTCGATCCAGGGCGACAGCTTGAGGCTCTGTCTCAAAAAAAAAAAAACCTTCCCGGCCTTCCCGGGGCAGTGCCTGTGGCTCAGTGAGTATGGCGCCAGCCCTATAGGCCCCATATACTGAGGGTGGCGGGATCGAACTTTCCCCAAGCAGGAGGCTTCTTTGCTGGAGCCAGACCACTTGCCCCTAGAACACGCTCATTTCTTTTCATTTAAGGGAAAGTCCTCCTGCTCACTAATCTGAAATCTTGCCCGTTTAGATGTGCTTTGGGTTGATAGAGGCTTTATTCTCTTTCATGAAATGAATCATGATTAGGAATAGCCAGAGGCTGAGGAATTACAGTCATACCTTATTACTGAAGATGCATCTTCACCTTAGCCTATGGTGACAGCAATGACGAAGCATTTCATCAACTGGAAAAGAGCCTTAGCCCCAGAATTGCCACCTGGCATCCCCACAAAAGGGCTGTTACAAGGTGGTTGGAAGAGCAGAGTTAGCTTGGCCCAGCAGGTCAACTGTGTCCTTTCCCTCCTACTAAACTCATGATTCAGCTTTTGGCCTTCAGAAACCAACCTTGTATTTGTTGTTGTTAGGAGAGAGAATCCAAAAGTTAATTACTGGTCTAGGAATCTGAATCAAATTCTCTCTAACCAGATGAAACTCAGTAGAATCGCTAAGAACTGGAGCACTGATTTTTTGCTAACTTCTTTCTGAATGTTTTCCCAGTTTAATCAATAAAAGCGCCTTTGTACAGAGAAGTAGGTAAAAAAGAGAGGTGGTGACTTTCTCTTAGACTTTAGTTTTGGAATGCTTCTGATGACTCCTTGGATCAGCGGTTCTCAACCTGTGGGTTGCAATCCTTTTGGGGGTCAAACGACCCTTTCATAGGGGTCGCCTAAATACATCCTGCATATCAGATATTTATTTTTCGATTCATAACAGTAGCAAAATTACAGTTATGAAGTAGCAACGAAAATAATTTTATGGTCACCATAACATGAGGAATTGTATTAAAGGGTCGTGGCATTAGGAAGTTTGAGAACCACTGCCTTAGATGATAAGCCATTCTCCAATTAACATTCATATGGGGCGGCACCTGTGGCTCAGTGACTGGGGTACCAGCCCCATATACTTAGGGTGGCCGGTTCATACCCGGCCCCGGCCAAACTGCATCAAAAAATAGCCGGACATTGTGGCAGGTACCTGTAGTCCCAACTACTGGGGAGGCTGAGGCAAGAGAATCGCCTAAGCCCAGGAGTTGGAGGTTGCTGTGAGCTATGACTCCACGGCACTCTACCGAGGGTGATAAAGTGAAGACTCTGTTTCTATAAAAAACAAATAAAAAAAATTCATGAGAAATATTCCATATTCACAGAGGCTCAGGAAAATAAAATACACGTGTATGAAAAAGAAATAATAGGCCAGGTGCGGTGGCTCTTGGCTGTAATCCCAGCACTCTGGGAGGCCAAGAAAATAGCCGGGCGTCGTGGTGGGCCCATGTAGTTCCAGCTACGTGGGAGGCTGAGGCAAGAGGATTGCTTGAGCCCAAGACCTTGAGGTTGCTGTGACCTATGACACCACAGCACTCTCCAGAGGGTGACAAAGTGAGACTCTGTCTCAAAAAAAAAGAAAAAGAAATAATAATTGAATCAACACTGTTCATTATCATCTCCTGGGCCCCCATCCCTCTTTCTGATTTGAGAACTAAGGTTTTTGTAACCACAGTGCAAATGAGGCTTATTCATTCAAGGGAGTCAAGCTTAGCCTGACCTCTTTATTTACTAAAAGTGAGCAGTGGATTGTTAAATCGAATGAGCATATGCACATTTGTTCTTAGAACAAATAGCTTTGGGGTAAGATGCAAGATGACCTGCCCTGAAAATAAAATATTAAGTACTTAACATTTTACCATGAAGAGTTGTCTAATGTTAAATCATGTGGGATTCGATGTCCTATCATTTGATCCAACTTCAATTATTTTCTTTTTATTTTTTCTGATTATTTTCTCTTATTGAATTTCGAATCCCACCACTACCAGCATCTCAAACACCCTCCATTACTTATCCAGCTCTCAGGGTCTTCCTCTGCCTTTAAAAATCTGTGAACACACACAAAGAAAAAAAAGCACATTCTTTTAGGTTCAAGAAGCTGCCCTTTACCCTCTGCAATTACAGTATATCCAAATGGTAATTGCAGTTATTTGCATTTGAAGGAAAAATTCAAAGAACTGGGGTTGGTATGAGGAAGTTCTTAAAATCTTTGCCTAATATTCACATAGTTTCAAACCAAAGGAAGGGGAAATCTCCAAGTCTAGCAAAGGTAAGGATGTACAAAACAAAATAATCCAAAAGGGAGTTTATCCCAAATCTCTTTTTCTCCCTTTTCTTTCCCCTTTCCCTTTTTTGCCCTTTTCCTTTCTGCATAGGTCCACTCCTGTCTGGCCCCAAGTAGAGCCTCCAGACTCTTTTAGAATAACAATGGCTGTTATCATGATTCTAAATTATTGCAATCCTCCTCCCGGCAGGTAGACTAACAACCCCTCCCCAGCCTCACCCTTAAGCACTTTATTTTCAGTCCTGCTCTATTTTTTTTTTTTAAGAGACAGAGTCTCACTTTATCACCCACAGTAGAGTGTTATGGCGTCACAGCTCACAGCAACCTCCAGCTCTTGAGCTTAGGCGATTCTCTTGCCTCAGCCTCCCCAGTAGGTGGGACCACAGGCACCTGCTACGACGCCCGGCTATTTTGGGGTTGCAGTTTGCCCAGGACCAGATTTGAAATCTGCCACCCTTGGTATATGGGGCCAGGGCCCTACTCACTGAGCCACAGGCGCCGCTCCATCCTGCTCTATTTTTAATTATCTGAATTGTTTCTTTTTGGGGGGGGGGAGCAGAGTCTCTCTACGTCACCGTCAGTAGAGTGCTCTGGTGTCACTGCTCATAGCAATCTCAGACTCTTGGGCTCAAGCGATTCTCTTGTCTTAGCCTCCCCAGTAGCTGGGACTACAGGTGCCTGCCACAACACAAGCTATTTTCAGAGGCAAATTCTGGCTCTTGCTTAAGCTGATCTGGAACCGTAAAATCAGGCAATCCACCTGCCTCGGCCTCCCAAGTGCTGGATTACAGGCGTGAGCCACTGCGCATAGCCTGAATTGTTTCTTTTTTCTCTTCTTTTTTTTTTTTTTTTTGAGACAGAGCCTCAAGCTGTCACCCTGGATAGAGTGCTGTGGCATCACAGCTCACAGCAACCTCCAATTCCTGGGCTCAAGCAAGTCTCCTGCCTCCGCCTCCCAAGTAGCTGGGCCACAGGCACCCGCCACAACGCCCGGCCATTTTTTGGTTGCAGCCGTCATTGTTGTTTGGCGGGCCCGGGCTGGATTCGAACCCGCCAGCTCAGGCGTACGCGGCTGGCGCCTTAGCCCGCTGAGCCACAGGTGCCGAGCCTGTTTCTTTTTTCTTTTCTTTTCCATTTTTGAGATGGGAGGGTCTCACTTGTCACCTTTGATAGAGTCCCCTGGCATCGTAGCTCAGCAACCTCCAACTCTTAGGTTCAAGCAATTCTCTTGCCTCAGCCTCCCAAATAATTGGGAGTACAGGCACCCACCATAACACCCGGCTAGTTTTGAGGGAGGATACCTGAGAAAGGTGAGGTCTAGAGACCACAAGGATACACCTGCCGGGTCCTTTCCGTGGTGACTCAGTGTTATGCCCAGGAGTCTCTCAAAGACCATACCACCAGACAAGTCGAATTTAAAGGAGAGCCCTTTTATTGAAGGGCTGGTCAGCGACTGCCTCGGTGTCCCAACACAGGGTTTCCGAGAGTAGCCCCGAGTTGTCAGGGGCTCTGATTTTTAATAAAGTGCTCCGAGGACTAACATTTTATTTTTTATTATTTATTTTTTTTGTTGTTGCAATTTTTGGCCAGGGCCGGATTTGAACCCACCGCCTCTGGTATATGGGGCCCTACTCTTTGAGCCACAGGCGCTGCCCAATGGCTCTGGTTCTTATAGGGCAAAACTTTTCCCAGGAGCAAGTAAGCTTTATTACAGAAGCGAAAACAGCAGTTAAAGGGGTATAGGGAATGCCGAGGGTAGGGCGGTTAGTTATTTTACACAATGCTATGTTCGCCAGAGCGATTAGTGATTTTTCTTCCTTACAAACTACAATGTCCTGGGGGGAAATCCAGGAAGGAGAACTTACAGGTAAGGATCCTAAAGAGCATGATCATAAAAAGCTATAATCACTGTGCACTAGGGCCACAATTGCAAGTAAATGCATTTACAGTTATACAATGTGAGGGCAAACAAGAGGGACTAGTTTGTTTGTTGTTTTTTTTTTGGAAACAGAGCCTCAAGTTGTCGCCCTGGGTAGAATGCTATGGCATCACAGCTCACAGCAACCTCCAACTCCTGGGCTTAAGCGATTCTCTTGCCTCAACCTCCCAAGTAGCTGGGACTACAGGCACCTGCCACAACGCCCGGCCATTTTTTGATTGCAGCCGTCAGTGTTGTTTGGCGGGCCCGGGCTGTCGAACCCGCCAGCTCATGTGTATGTGGCTGGTGCCTTAGCTGCTTGAGCCACAGGCACCGGGCCAAGAACAACTAGTTTTGAAGGTAAAAGGGAGTAAATAGTAAAATGGAATCAAACTTGTTCTTTTTTTTTTTTGCTTTTTTTTTGGCTGGACCTGGGTTTGAACCCGCCACCTCCAGCATATGGGGCCAGCACCCTACTCACTGAGCCACAGGCGCAGCCCCAAAGTTGGTCTTTTATCATCTCTTTCTTTTTTTGAGACAAAGTCTCTCTATGTTACCCTCAGAGTGCTGTGACGTCATAGCTCACATCAACCTCCAACTCTTGGGCTTAAGAGATTCACTTGCCTCAGAATCACCTAAGCCCAGGAGATGGAGGTTGCTGTGAGCTGTGTGATGCCATGGCACTCTACCGAGGGTGATAAAGTGAAATTCTGTCTCTACAAACAAACAAAAAAAAAAAAAGAGAGAGAGATTCACTTGCCTCAGCCTCCAAAGTAGCTGGGACTACAGGCACCGGCCACAACACCTGGCTCTTTTTTTGTTGCAGTTGTCATTGTTGTTTAGCTGGGCTGGAACCCGCCAGCCAGTATATGGCTGGCGTCCTACTCACTGAGCAATGGGCACCAAGCCTAACATTTCAATATCATATACGGATGGTATGAAGACCACCTGAACATAATCACAAGGGTTGTTGTCAAGAGGGTAGTTAGTGACTTTCTACACAATACTGATAATTCTAACAGTTCTAACCGGGTACACTGGAAATACCATGCAATGGACGGGGAAGCAAGCGGAACCCGTTTTTCTTTTTTTATCAAATCGTCGCTGTGTACATTAATGCAATCATGGGGTACAATGTGCTGGTTTTATATATCATTTGAAATATTTTCATCAAACTGGTTAACATAGCCTTCACCGCACTTTCTTAGTTATTGGTGTTCAGACATTTATACTCCACACTTAGTAAATTTAACATGTACCCTTGTAAAATGCACCATAGGTGTGGGATTTTTTTTTAAAGCAATAAAATGCAACAAAACAACAGAGTGGAGTCAGGCCTGCTTTGCCTCCCCATTGATTCTCAGGAATAAAAGTTACAACAAAATGGAGTTAGGCCTGCCTTTCTTTCACCCTAATATCAGCTCTCGGGAATTTGTAGACTTAACTTCCTGGAACTTGGAAATTTCCACTTCTGTGAAATCCTGTAGTTCTGTGGGGGCTGAAACAGCATCTCCTGCTTGATTCAAACTGACCAAGGAAAAAGGTATCGGTGGGTTGGAACTTTTTGACTGGAGATAAAAAGGGAAAAGACCAAGTCAGTCGGGGAGCACGGCCATTTCAAATTCTATGCTGCAAGCTCTGCCGGCTAAAATAAAACCTTTTTCTTATAAACATGGTGTTTGGAGGTTCATAGCACAGTGGTTACGGAGCCAGCCACATATACCAAGGTTGGCAGGTTCAAACCCAGCCTGGGCCAGCTAAAGAAAAAAAAAACATGGTGTTGTGTTCTTTCTCTCCATTGGGCCTCATCTTCCTACAACAACGGGACTCTACCCAGGGCGACAGCTTGAGACTCTGTCTCAATAAATTAGTGAATTTAATTAATTTTTTTGTTTGTTTGTAGAGACAGAATCTCACTTTATGGCCCTTGGTAGAGTGCCGTGGCATCACACAGCTCACAGCAACCTCTAACTCCTGGGCTTAGGCAATTCTCCTGCCTCAGCCTCCCGAGTAGCTAGGACTACAGGTGCCCACCACAATGCCTGGCTATTTTTCTGTTTTGTAGTTCCGCCGAGGCTGGGTTTGAACCCGCCATCTTCGGTACATGGGGCCGGTGCCCTATTCAATGAGCCACAGGCACCGCCCAAAATGTGTTTTTTTGTTTTTTTTTTAGAGACAGAGTCTCACTTTGTCAACCTCGGTGGAGTGCTGTAGCATCACAGCTCACAGCAACCTCCAGTTCTTGGGCTTAGGTGATTCTCTTGCCTTAGCCTCC
>CAUYRH010080798.1:0-20613 GCA_963574655.1 Perodicticus potto
TCACCCTGGATAGAGTGCTGTGGCATCACAGCTCACAGCAACCTCCAATTCCTGGGCTCAAGCGAGTCTCTTGCCTCTGCCTCCCAAGTAGCTGGGACTACAGGCACCGGCCACAACGCCCGGCCATTTTTTGGTTGCAGCCGTCATTGTTGTTTGGCGGGCCCGGGCTGGATTCGAACCCTCCAGCTCAGGTGTACATGGCTGGCGCCTTAGCCTGTTGAGCCACAGGTGCTGAACCTCAATAGATAATTTAAATGAAAACATTTGAAATCGTTTGTAAGAGCATGAGCGATGTGTGAATCAAAATGATACCTAAAGCTTAATTGTTTCTCTTATTTTATTTTTTCTAAGACTTCCTGGTCTGGTCTCCTTCTGGAGTAGAATTATCCACCTGCAAGGAAATGGACCTACCTGTCTCCCATTCCAATCTCTACCACCTGACACCAAACACCCCTGACATCCCATTAGCCAGACGTAACCTGCTTGGGGAATCCAATATTCCCCAATACTTCCCTACTTAATTAAGAAAATTGGGGATATCATTTTGGGATACTGGTGATGCACCAAAATAAATTAACCCAATACTAAAAAACAGTTTTTACCCAGTTTTCCAAAAGACATCCACATTTGCTTTATTCTCAAGATTTTCATATACCTGAAAGCCCAGAACTCATCTTGTTCTATGGAGAGGGTCTTGTGTTTCCGAGACCAGGTGTTTCCCCTGCTGTTTCCCATCCACACATCAAAACCAGCATCTGCCAGAATGAAGCCCAGGCTATTGTTGGGCAGGTTAGAAATCCAGTTGCTGGCATCTCCAACCAGGCCGTGTTGTAGTAATACCACAGGCCTGGACTCTGCAACAAACAAAATATTAGTGGTGTGACGTGCTCTTTACCTTTATTGCTATCTACTAATATATAAGGGCTTTCAAGTTGGATAATCCCGTGTTCAAATCTTGATTCAGCTTCTTGCTAGCTTAATTATTGTGGCCAATTACTTCACCTTTTTGTTTCTTGATTTCCTCATCAGTCAAATAGAATTTTTGTTATAGTTAAATAAAATAGAGTTCAAGGAACAGGTGGCACAATGCCTGAGACAGAGAAAGAAAGAGTCTGTAAAGTTTATCTTCCATTGTTGTTTTTGTGTAATTATTATTTTTAAAATTTGTTTCTATTTTTTAAATTTAATTCTTTCTTTCTTTCTTTTTTTTTTTTTTTTGGGACAGAGCCTCAAGCTGTCACCCTGGATAGAGTGCTGTGGCATCACAGCTCACAGCAACCTCCAATTCCTGGGCTCAAGTGAGTCTCTTTCCTCCGCCTTCCAAGTAACTGGGACTACAGGCATCTGCCTCATTGCTCGGCTGTTTTTTTTTTTTTTTGGTTGCAGCCGCCATTGTTGTTTGGCAGGCCTGGGCTGGATTCGAACCTGCCAGCTCAGGCGTACGTGGCTGGCGCCTTAGCCCGTTGAGCCACCAGTGGTGAGCCTAAATTTAATTCTTAATTAAAATCATAACTTATGAATTAAGTTTGATAATTTAAAATATTTTGTACCATAAAAAAAATAAATAAAGTCATAACTGTATACATTTTGGGGGTACAATGTGATGATTTGATATACAATATGGAATGCTTAAATCAAACTGATTTACATAACCATCACCTCACTAATTTATTTTTTGTGGTAAGACATTTAAAATGTCTTTTTATTCTTAGTTATTCTGAAATATACCCTTGCATTGTATTGGACTTCTCTGAGCTCTTCACAAAATATCAAAGGTGCCCAGGAGACAGTATAGCAGAATAATTAAAATATTGACACCATATATAATGATCTAACAATAAAGAGATCTTCATAGCAAAAGAAACTATAAACCAGATTGATGGAGCTGCCACTGTTCAAATACAGGAACATTTAAGCATCAAAATAAAAAATGACAATAATGAATTATACGTCACCGAATAAATTAAGAAACCTCGAGTCCATATAGGTATCAATAAATAAATGAACAATTAGGAGAGAAGGAAAAGCTCTTATTTACACCATAATGCCACTTAATAAATACAGACAAATTAAAATTATCAGTGGATATTAAAATCAGTGGGTGAAAGTTTAAAAACAAACAGGATATTTGTATATCCTGAAATTATTTATTAATTACACAGGGAAAATACTAACTTTGGAAAAACCTGTCAGACATCACTCATTGAAGTCATCAAAGTTAAATTCACCAATACTGGAATAAGCCAACATCATGTTTCATGATACAATGCAGCTGCACCTGTGTAATTTTCCTGCCCTGAGTGTGTAGCCTAAATCATCTCATGAAGAAATACCAGACAAACAAGTTAACACACTTGTCCAAAGCGCTTCAAAAATATTAAGATCAATAAAACAAAGACAATGTTAGGAATTGTTTATAGAGAAAGCAGACATGACAAACAAATGTGATGCATACTCCTAGGCTGGATTATTGACGAGGAGGAGGAAGAACAGGACTTTGGGACAATTGATGAAATTTGAATATGGACAATTGATTAGATACTAATATCAACCAGTGTTCATTTCCTAATTTGGATAAATGTATTGTCATTTTAGAAGAGACCATCATTATTCTTGGGAAACACCCACTGAAGTAGTTAGGGCATGATGTCTCTAATCTACTGTTTTGGGTTTTGGAGAAAGTAGTAAGATAACACGTAAGAGTTGGACGAGAAGGAGAGATTGTAATAAAATAAATGAGGTCAAATGTAAGTCAGGTGAAGGGGTTTATGGCAGTTCCTTATACTATTTTCAGAACTTGTCTGTAAGTTTGAAATTACATCAAAATAAAAATGTAGAAAAATATCAGTAAGGTGATAAATAGGGATTGAGGGCTTTACAGTTCTGGAGTGTTAAATTAATTAACGAATATACATCACTTTTCACATTAGTAAATACGACTATAAGATTAATAAAATGATGTTCCATTAGGAGGGAAAAATATCATGCCCTTGGTTGGAGTTGTGACAATTGAATTATGTCATAAATGCAATGTCCATACTGCAGTACCCAGCTTAAAGGAAATTAAAAATAGCTTTATTGCTGCTGTCATTGTTATTGCTGTATTTCACTAAAGTGTGTGACTCTGAGCTTCAGTGTCTCATTAGCAAAAGGAGGATACAGTTGCCCACCTTATAGGATTTGGGGAGTCAAATGAGATACACTAAATGCTCAGCATGCTGCCTGCCCTCTTATCAGATGGGAAACTCTTGTAACTGTTGCCACAAAGGGGAACAGAATCTGTGTGGTCTCCTTTCTACACCAAACTCATCCAGCATCTGGGAGGTCTTCATTCCATCTGCCTCATTTTATCCCTCTGGGGAGAGAATGTGTAGGCCCCTGAGGACCGTAAGTGCAGAGCCAGGGGAAAAGAACTCGGAGTTATTTTAAGTTTTCCTTGATGTTTGCTTGTTTGGTTCATATTCTTTGCTCTCAGGGAGGTGACTCCAGTTGTGTTAACATGGGGTGATCAAAGAAAGACACATGATCAGGGCTCCCTTTGGGAGACCTCAGGACATTTCCCATTGTTGGGGTCAGCTTGGCACCAATTAGCAGTACCGTTTGTACTTGTGGGTCACCCAATGAGAGGGCTGGCTCATTTGTATCATTTCAAACATCCCTTCCAGCCGTGGCCTTCTATATAGATTAGAGCCAGCAGGTGCGTGTGTAAGGGCTGCACTTTAAAAAGATGTCATTTCTGAGGATGTTCCAGGCTATATTTCTTTCTTGATGTAAATATTTGATGCCAGCTATGACGATTTGATAAAGATAAAAAGGCCTTTATCACAAGCTATAAGCTTTTCAGTAAAGATTTTTCCGTTATTTTCAGTATGAATTTCATTGACCCTCTATGAGGAGATGGTGAAAAGTCCGTTTTCCCTTTATCCTGGGAAATGTGTCCTTGAGGGGCAAGTGGAAGCTGCAGGGACAACATCAGCCACTAGAGGGGAGTATGCCACACCGACCAGGCCGAAAAGACAGATTGAACCTGGAACTGGTCAGTGAGTGAACAAGATGTGAGAAAACAAACTGCCCAGGAACGGAGACTGCCGGGGACCCTCACCCTTAGACATTGCTGCAGCCTCTTGACTGCTTGGAAGAGCTGCGCCTGGCCCACCACCCTAGGATTTGTGGGGCTTTGTAAAAAGTTCGCTCTGTGTCCTCAGGCTATTCATTTATTTATACGAAATTTATTCACTCTTTCCGCTAATATTTATTAGCATCTAGAATGTGCTTGACACTTGTTTAACCACTGGTTATGGCTTTGAACAAAACAGATGTCGTCTCTACTTTCACCAAGTTTACACTTTGTTTGTAGAGAGACAGACAGTAAACAACTAATATCTATTGTAGCAGGTGGTATGAAGTGGTGTGCAGAAAAGTAAGCAGAGTACAGGGTGGCGAGGGAAGGACTCTCTGATAAAGGAGGCCTGAAAGAAGGACCAGATATGCGACGGAATAGTGGTCCAGAGGGAGAGCTGTAAGTTCAAAGGCACTGAGGCAGGAGCGTGCTAGACTGTGCAGCTAGTGTGGGAAAACAAACAAACAAACAAAAAAAAAACTGCTTTACAAAAAGTTATATAAGTACACATTGAAGAAAAACAGAACCCTGAAACTTCTTCACACCGAGGCCCAGGAGCATTTGCCAAGTAGTTTCTGGATCTAGTTAAGAACGTGGGCTATAGCGGCAGACAGATCTTGATTTGAGTACAGGTTTTACAGCCTACTAGCAGGTATTAGCGTGGATTTTCTGGGCAAGTTACTTAAATAGCAGTTTCTTAGAATTAGTGTGAAAATTAAATGGGACCGAAAGAAATAATGCAGTTAGCATTGTACCTGGCACATACAAAGAACACAAGAACTTATTTTACTGTGCATGTGCCAGATAATGTAATTGCTGCTATAAGCATAATTCCTGAGTATCAAAGGAACCTAGCGTAAGAGACATGGTAGTTTGGCATACTTTAGTAATGAAGATAAACTTTTTAAAATTCAGAAATAACTGAAAATCCCATATACAAAAAAAATGGAATTAAATGAACTATGGAAATGTATCAAATTTTTAAATATACAAATAGAACCTGGTCCTGAAAAGGGTGCCATGGCTCATGCCTGTAATCCCAGCACTTGGGAGGCCGAGATGGGAGGGTTGCCTGAACTCACAGGTCGAGACTAGCCTGAGCAAGAGGAAGACACCATCTCAAAAAAATAGCCAGACGTTGTGGTGGGCACCTGTAGTCCCAGCTACTTTGGAGGCTGGAGGCTTAAGCCCAAAAGTTTGAGGTTGCTGTGAGCTATGACACCTTGGCACTCTACTGAGGGTGACAAACTGAAACTCTGCCTAAAAATGAATGAATGAATGAATGAATAAACAAATAAATAAATAAATTGCCCTCAGTGAAAAGCTCAGCAATATCTTAAATGACTAAAGTGCTCTTTGGATGAGGAATATATGTGTATGGGGTTGGCACCAGGTGGCATACTGAAGTTTGAATTCTTCATGAACAAAGAGGTTCATGGTCTTTTCAAAGAATAATCAGTGAATGTTCTAGAATATCTATATAAGGAGTATGGGGGAATGAATTGAGTGCTAGAAGGGGTCAAGAAATGGACTTTCTTAAAGATTCTTGTTGAAGAGCAAAAACTGTGTTTATTTGAGATAATTGATGCAGTGTAGGGGGGTAGAGTTTATGGAGGAACTGACACCCTCCTTTGAGCAGAACAATGGGCCCCAGTTGTACTAAGAACCCAGACTCTCTTCTGCACTCAATCCTAGGGAAATCCCGGCTGCAGGGAAGACAGCCATGTTAGGGTGATACAGGGCGAAACATACCTGTCTTAGTTTGCACTGGTCCTCCAGGAATTCTGTTCACAGAAAGGATATACCCATCTTCAGTTGTCACTTCATACTCCTCACAGGGATAGCCTTGATGTCGGATGATTTCACTCTATGGAAAAAGCACAATTTCTTTTTAATTGATTAATATATGGCGGTATTCTCCATGATCTTTTATGCTGTAAGCCAGGTGTCCTCAAACTACGGCCCGTGGGCCACATGCATTGGTGTGAATTGTATTTGTTCCCATTTTGTTTTTTACTTCAAAATAAGATATGTGCAGTGTGCATAGGAATTTGTTCATAGTTTTTTGTTTTAAACTATAGTCTGGCCCTCCAACGGTCTGAGGGACAGTGAATTGGCCTCTGTTTAAAAAGTCTGAAGACACCTGTTGTAAGCCATAGGCAAGAAAGTCCTTGCTTTTCCCTAGCTAACCGTGGGAATTAAAAATATCATCCAACCCTTTCTGGTTTTCACTTTCTTTGTCTTCAACATGAAGACTGGATAAGAAGGGTGGTTCTCAAAGTATGGACCCTGAGCCCAAAGCATCAGCATCTTTAAGGTCCTTGGTAGAAATGCAGATTATCAGGTTTCAACGAAGTCTACCGAATCAGGAACTCTGAAGACAGGATCCACTAATTTGTGTTTTAGCAAACTCCTCAGGGAATTCTGTTGCACTGTGATGTTTGAGAACTACTGCACCAGAATACTGATTCCCAAACCTCGGTGTGCACCCAGAATCACTTAGAGTCTTGAGCTCATAGTGAGAGCCATAGAGTCAATCATAGAGTCTGGAGCTCACTTCACGTCAGATAGCAAGGGGTTCTAATGAGGCCAGTAGGGCACCTGCCTCAGGACACTGAAAGCGAATCTCTGGGCCATGCATTCCTGAAGATTCTTTCTAGTTCTAAAACCACAGGCTCAAGAGCAGCAATTCTTAACATTTTTAGGTTAAAGTTCCCTCAGTGCCTTTGCGGGGACCTATAGGAATGGACATACACGTGGATGCACGGGCATGCTTTTGCATGCAGGCTCAGGGGTTCCAGACCCCTTGTTGTGTATGTATAGACATCTGCTAAAGAATCCCTGCTCTATATACTTGTTACATGCAGAAACCCTTTAGAAAATTTAAAGCTGTAGAGATATCCTAAGCGTCCTCACCATTCTTGCCCAGTGTTGTTACCCAGAGAAGGAAGAAACTGTATCTGGGCTACTGTAAAAAGTGCAAGAGGGGAGAAAGCCAGGTGAACTACCCAGAGTAGAATATAGGGCAAAAATGCACAATCATTAAGACAAAGCCCTGGGGGTCCACTGCTTGAGTTTTTATTCTGGGTCTAACACTGATACACGAATTTAGTTAAACTGTCCTTATTCCTTAGTTTATTCATCTGTAAATTAGGGATACTAATGGTTCATTCTCCATGGATTGTTGCAAGGAATATAAAAAGACAGACACACATGACAGTAAGTATAACACCTGGCATATAGCAGGTACTAGAGCATGAAGCTACCACTGTAATGAAAACCCAGTTAACCAAGCGTTATAAAATGAAGTGTGAGTGCCTATGTGTGCATATGTGTATATCGTACCATTGTATTTTAACCTTGAAACTTTATAGACGAATAGTTCTCAAATTTTAGCATGCATCAGAACTGCTTGGAGGGCTTATTAAAATGCAAATTCCTGAACCCCACTCTTACACTCTCCAGTATAGTAGGCCTGTGTTGAACCCTCCACACGGACATTTTCACATGTTCCCAAGTGATGCAGACACAGATGATCTGGGGATTCCTTCAAGAATAATGTGTAGTAAACTGTTTGGGAAGATGAGAGAAGGTGAGTAGAGAAGAGAGAACAAAGGGCATCTGACAAGTGTTTACTGAGATGTAGGTAATGTGCCAAAGTGGGAGGAAGGATCTGAATGAAGGAAGGAGCAAAAGGAATTCTGAGCAAGGAGAGCACGGTGAACAAGGCTGGTAAGGCCAGCTCTTAGGGAGGAAGGAGAATTTGAGCCAGGCCTTGAGGGTAGAATAGGAGTTACCCAAAAAGCAGTAGAAATAAGGGCATGGACATACCAGAAGGAGAAGAACTACAGCCACAAAGAACGTGACATACAGGTGGCAGCTGTTCAACAGACTACACTCAGCAGGGGCGTTTACACAGGATAATCCATAAACTTGTGGACACAAAATACAGGCCCAATGTGTTCAAAAGGATAAGGTATTATTTGTGAACTTATAAATTTGTATAGCTCTTTTTGAGGGCAGTTTATTGACATATACATATATATATAAACTGATAATATTTAATTTTTAAATTGTATTGTAAATTGAAAAATTATAAATATTATAAATACATTAAATATTTAACTTTTAATCCCATTGTCTTTCCTGAAATTTTAAGAAAAAAATCAGAGGTATACATTAAAATATACCTGTAAGAATATTTATCCCAGTGTTATTTATAACAGTCAACACAAATACGGGGGAACTAGTTAAATAATGTGCTGGGCGCTGAGAAGCTCTACCTGGATCCTCCTTCGATGGAGAACTTGTCCCATATACTGCTCATGGCACAGCCCAATTAAATGAGTTTTATTCTCTAGGCTTCTGAAACCCCAAATGTACAGGTGTTGGGGCCCAGGAAGATTGTCTCTGTCTGCAGCTAACTGAGTTCCCTTTGCCCCAGAGCAGAGGAAGTTTGTGGAACATTCCCAGGGGTGGTTCCTATGGATCTACACCATTGTGCTAACTATCCAGACAAACCATCAAAAGAGTCAGTCATTGTAATGGTCCGGAGACCATTGATCTTTAGCACCATGCAGATTCAGAATATTCCTATGGCCTTTCAGAATTTCAGAACCCATAGAAGGGAGCACCTGAAAAAAGTCTTAAATCTTAGAAATGTATGTCACAGTTGGTCTTTCCATGAGGTGTCAGATACACCTACGCTATGTGGTTGTTATTGTACAGAGTCATCTTATTCATCTGGAGGGAGACTTTCTTCCTTCTCACCCGGGAGTGTTTATTGCATGCAGAGTGGTTATAATTATAGGCTTAGTGTTTAGGCGGACCTGAATTTAAATCATAGCTTGGCCAGGTACCAGTGGCGAGGACTTGTTTAACTTGCCCCATCTCTTTAATGTCAGGTCCTTGATTTGAAGTATGTGGATGATCGTATCTGCTACATCGGGAAGTGAAGCTGAAACAAAATAATATGTCTGCAGCTTTTATCACCACGCCCTTGATGGCGTTCATTACTAAAATCCAACTTAGGATATGGAAGTATACCCCTCCCCCACAAATTCCCCTGGTAGACCCAAAGAGATGTATTATTGTTTGTGAATTTTACTCATAGGCTGCCCCTTCCAACAGGCACTGAGGGTCTTTTCATTGACGTTCAATAAAGTTACCAATCCAGAATGGGATAAAAAGAGTGGATTAGAATAGTACAGTCGATGCTCCTAGAAGTGGGTGCCTTGATAGCAAGAAGTGAGGGCTGACATCTTTACAACATGGGAGAGAGTAAAAAAAGAATAAAAAGAGCAGACAAATGGGAAATCATCAGGGGTGTGGGGTTGGCCCCAAATACCACAGTGATTTCTTTGCTCACAGGATGAACCTAAGAGTTCAAGGAAAATTTAAATCGTGTTTAAAGTCCAAAGAGATTAAATCACTTGTTTACTGGATTTGTTCCAGGAGATCCCAGGTCTACTGACACCCAGTGTTGCATTCTTTCTACCATTTTACTTATATATATATAAACTCTTATTTATATAAATGTACTAGGACCTCTGTAGCTGATCACCTTCCTACACTGACCATCTCCTGAAGTTGACCTACTTTTCATGTACCAGACATGCACCACATGAGCGTATCAGCACTGTGGGCCTCGTTCCTTACGTTGGCCACCTCTGTGGACCGACCAGTTTGTTACAGTCCTTTGGGTGGTCAACTTACAGAGGTTCTACTGTATAACACATAATGCAGACAATAACCAGATACAAATAGTAACATGTAAGATACTTCATTTCTCCCAAAACATTATGGAAAATCCCAACTTACAACATTCATGAATGCTTCTGGATCCACAGCTTTAGTTGGCAAACGTCCTGAATTCACGTCGCTCTGGAACAAATACGCCACCAGAATCAGAAGCCACATCACCATTCTGAGTGAAATGAGCCATTCCCTTGCCCAGATTTCTGACATGGTCCAACATCTGGATTTATTGTTTCTTGGCAAAATAACAACAAATTCTAAAGTCAGAAGAAGTGTCTGTAGGCTTAAAAAGTTTTTCACATACTTTCCAGCTGCAATTCCATCTCTAAATTCTGAAACAAATTAAGCAAGCCAGGAATGGGAGGACCCAAAGCCTGGGATGTCCCAATGCCATCTGGCTCCTCCTGCTCCTCCCTCGTATAACTTGTCATCACCAATCATTCAACTTCCAGGTGTGCAGAACTTTCTTGGATGCATGGAGTTTCATGCCCGTGATTTAGCACATACAACTGCTGTTCTTTATCACTAGGAAATAAGGAACATCTTTCCTTCCATCCCTAGTTTTTATCTTTCTTTAAAAGGTAGCAAGATATGGCATCTGCAGAAAACACGGTTAAGTTTCACAGTTACCCTGTGGGGCTTCAATGATCTCTGCCTTTTGGTTGAAGAGAAATGCAGTGATAAGGACTTCTATTTAAAATATCAAAAACTTTGAGACTATTTTCAATTTTTAGTGATAGGAGCGAACACTGCTTGGAAGAAAATGAATCTTTTATGTTTAGCCTATTCCTCTCCCATTCAATTTAATAGTTACATATGGAATTTTTTCAGGGTTTTTAAGTGCTAGTTGATTGCTGAGAGGTAGATTAGATGATACTACTAATTAAATCATCTTCAATAACTCAAATGATGAGTTGCGGCCTACTTATTTTCATGAACTAAACATTCCAGTTCAATTGGTTGTGAGACAATGTGAGCAATTTCCTAGCTGACTGATAACTGGGTAGGCAAGGAGGGTAGATTTATTTGTCATTTTAAGTAAAAAATGTGTTCGAAGTTAAAAAGAAGTATTACTTAAAGTAAAATATTTCTCTACCATTGCATCAACTCTCTAGAGCTGAGCTAACAGCAGCCACACCAAGAGGTAGACTTTTGAAATGTGGTGGGTGAAGGAGCCACAGCTGAACTGGAAAGATGAGTCCATGAGGATGTATCTGCCCTCCTGACTCAGCCTTGTTCTCTCTGGGAAAATAACAACAAATTCTAAAGGTGTGAAGAAGAAAGCCTGAGCCTTTCCCTTATCTGGACCTATCAGAACGTTCCACTGTTGCTGGTCTGATGCAGGCTCGAGGAGCCCTTTGACCTAACTAGAGCACGGGTCCCTCGTCCTCAGCACCCTCCGAGTTCATTCTGGAGTTGGCGAAATAGGATTTTGGAAAAGAACATTGCAGACATTTTAGGCTTGGAAAACGTTGTATAGTCAGAAAAAATGAATATCATTTGCTTTAAAGTTCAGAAATAAGCAGACCCTTCAAACGCCTTTCCCGGCGTTGTTTGGCTTGATTGTGCATGACCTAAATGGAAACCCAGCCCCTGCTCGAGTACTTCTGTGTTATGGGTACTGCCCTTCAGTCTGTAATACACCGCACAAATATTTCTCCCTTTCTCTTTTTGAAATTTTGCTTGCAGGGTCTTTATTTAGTTATTATTTCATCATCAAGAAGTAGTGAAATGTGGAGTTAAGGCTTTCGAGGTTTGCTTTTTTAGGTTCTAGGTTTTCTGGTTTTCTTAAGCAATTCTTCTTTACTCCAAGGTTAGAAAAATATATTATTTATATTTTTCAACATTTTAACTTTTTTAAAATTTGGAATTGTAGACCATTTGAACTGTATTTTTCAGTATGGGTTGGTATTGCATTTGCGTTATTTTTATTTTATCAATATCACTTATTATAGAATCTTTTCTAATTCCACTGCTATGAAAACCACCTTCACTCCCTCATCCTATATTATAGGAATCCAAAGCCCCAGAGATATTGCATGATTTTTTTTCCAGAGCAATGCTTTTCCACTGTTAGTGACTTTGTCCCCTCCCAGGGAAAAATTGGCAGTGTCTAGAGAAGCTTGCGGTTGTCACTACTAGAGAAGTATAGCTGGTGTCTGGTGGGAGAGGTCAGGGATGATGTTAAACGCCCTCAAATGCACAGAACAGACCCCTATGGCAAATTATTTGGCTCAAAGTGTCCAAAGCTGAGAAATCTTGGAGGCCTAGTGTATGATTATAGGTCTAAGAAAAAAATTTACTTAAATAAGGTGTACAAACATGATTTTTGAATCCGTATTTAGAATTAATAGCTGTTGCTATCTGTTGATAAGTCTTCCAAAAGTTGTTTGCATAAGAGCTGGTCATCGTGATTTAGTAACTTTCTGTTTTTCGGGTGGAGAAAAAGAAATGCAACTTTTCCCTCATTGTCTTGGGAGCACGGCAGTTTATTTTTATGAGATGCTTCCAATTCTCCATGACACTGAAGTGTTTTATTCTCATTAACTCTAGAACAGATAGTTTAATCCTCTGGACAACAACTGCATATACTAATTGTGTATTCTTTGCAAAGTCCTGGTTTTAATTAGGCCTGACATTTTCAACCCTGACTTTACTTCTCAAGAATATCAGACACAAAATCATCAGAACCACCTAATTGATGATAATGATTTCATACCCCACCCCAAACCTACTGAAGCAGAGACTCCAGGTTTGGGGCCCAGAAATTTGTATACTTATCAAGTGAACCAAATGATCCCTTGGGGACCGCTGCTGGGTGATACTCAAGGCCTCCTGCCTTTGGGGAGAACTGCTCTAATCCCGCTAATCCACAATTCCTCCCAGCTCGGCTCCTTCCCTAGAGAAGAATTTATTCCTAGAAAGTGAAAGAAGTCTGGGGACTTTTAGAATTAAAGGTTTTCCTGTATTCACCAGCATCAAAATGTAGATGATTCATAACAACCGTGACCTCTCTGCGGGGAAACTACAAAGGGTGAAGATGCAGCTGAAATGCAGCTTACCCATTTCCATGATGGCTAATGATAGTTTATGTTTTAATCTCAAATTGGACTTAAGTATAAATTAAGTAGAAACAACCAAAATGCCCATCAACCCAGGAATGGATTAATAAACGTGGTACACTAATACATCATGGAATATTATTCAGCCACAAAAAGATGGAGACTTGACATCTTTTGTATTAACCTGGATGGAGTTGAAACACATTCTTTTTAATAAACTATCACCAGAATGGAAAAACAAGTATCCAATGTATTCAATATTCAATACTAATACGAAGCCAGTAGACCATCTAACACCCACTCAAGAGAAAAACCCAATTTAATTCAAGTTGGAGGAGGGGGAAGCGGATAGAAGGAGGGGGCTGGGTGTGCTGCCACTTCACAGGCACAACGTACGGGTAGACGGCACACCACTTGGGGACACAACTACAATAGGGACTATGTGTAACAAATACAAACCTCGTAACCTAGCTATTTATACCCTCACATTAATCTGAAATAAGAAAGGAAAATAAACAAATATAAATTAAGCATCATAAAACCAGCTTGCGTTTACCAAGTGAATATAGCAAAGCCTAGAGAATAAGCTCCCTTGGGTGTGCTCTGCAGAATGCTAACTGGAACGCGCCACGAATCACCTGACGCCACCCATGGAGGCATTTTGCTTTACGAGTAGTCTCAGAAGTGTATATTAGGTATCAAATTGCAGACAATCCGTGGCCACGAATTCATGAGTGTGCTCCAGGACCTTCGAATACAACTTCCTCTTCTATCTTGTATAATTGAAGAAAATGTAAGTTGTTTAAAACTTGTTTAAAAACAGTTATGGCTTCAGCTACTTATTTATACAGATTCGTACCATATAGCCACACAGAAAGCCTGAGCTGAGGTAAAAGCAGCCAAAGGGCTGTCATTTTAAATCCCATTTCTAATTCCAAGGGTGACCAGAGTAGTTTCCTCCTTATCACATTACTTACAACACGTGAAGGTCGTGCATTTGAACTTTGTAAAATAAGTTTACACTACTACTACTGCTACTCATTTATTTTTTTTTTAATTTTATTTTTACATATACATGTGCTTAGTAGGTTTCCACTTTTTGCCTTCACAAAATTAAAAAGGCTTAAAATTTAACAACTATAACAATGTTTAAGGTAAGGACTAGAAACAACCTCGCAAAGAACGAACAAAATACATTCAGAAAAGAAATCAGACGATTGCTGCAGCGAAGTATTAAGCAATGATAATAATAGTAATGCAAAGAAAGTAACGTTCACATTGTCAGATAAGGGTATGTCTATTATAGAATGCTTTGACTCTGAGGTTCAGTATGGAGTCATCAATTAATTTCTTTTTTTTTTTTCCTGAAGTCTCAAAAAATAGATAAGTAATATTTATAAATAAAAATAAAAGATAATTCCAAAAAACAGATCATGCCAATCTTCTAGGCAGTAGAAAAATAAGAAATACTTCAAAATCATTCTACTTAATCTGGGTACACCTTATATTAAAATTGGAAAAAATATATTATTATTTTAGGGGACATTACAAACATAATTCACTTACAAATGAAGATGCAATATCCTGTATCCTAAACAACATATTAACAAGTTGAAGTAAAAATTAATGTTTAAGTAATGGACTTTAGTCAAAATCGAATCCAATTTATGGGAGAATTAGTCACTATTCTCTTTTCTTTTTTTTTCTTTTCCTTACCCTCACCCCCTCCCTTCTTCTCTGTCTGCTCTCCCCTTCTCCCATGCCCCACCATGTCATTAATTATCATTAATTGTCCTCATATCAAAGTTGAATATATAGGATTCATACTTCTCTATTCCTGTGATGCTTCACTAAGGATAATGTGTTCCACTGCCATCCAGGTTAGTACAAATGTTGCAAATCTCCAGTTTTTTAATGGCTGAATAATATTCCATGGTATATACATACCACATATACTACTCATTTATTTTATGTATTTGGAGCCTGTGTAATATTTTTTGTTTGAAAGAGCTTTTCCTGCTGAAGGTATTTTAAAATGACTAAGATGGCTTCTATAATCCTTCTCTCCCTGACATTATTTCTAAGTTCTTTTAAAAAATCAGAACATTATCTATTTATGATAATGTTCTTTGTGATTTTGGAAATTTTTATGTAAGGAGTAGGGAAATGGTTAGTCTTAGAGGACTTGGGAGAAAGTCAGGTGTGGGTGGCTTCCAAATCTGGGTTTCAGGTTAGCCAGAGAGAAGTATGAAGCGCCACGGATCCTTAGGAGGGAAGAAGGGGAGCACACTTTGGAAGGGGTCACCCAAAGTTTGAAGTGCAAGGGCTCTAATTTTCCTGGCTTGTGTGGGTCAGGAGGACATAGCTGTTCAACTCTGTTCTTATCTTGCTCTGATTTTTAAAGTGATCACACTCCAGTGAAAGCACATGTAGTGAGAATAAGATGGAGTCTGTCAGGCTAGGGCAGACACGACACAGCTGGTCTGCTCGGTGTAGGTCCCGCCTGACCTTCACCCCGCCCCATCTCCCATTAGACACAGCAGCGTAGGCCCTGCCTGACCTTCACCTCCGCCCCGTGTCCCATTAAACACAGCTGGTCTGCTCGGCGTAGGTCCCGCCTGACCTTCACCCCCTGTCTCCCATTCTTAGTGTTTTGTCAGTTTAGCTCCCACCCTAAAGATGCCTATCTTGAGTAGTTTAGGTGGATTGATTCAGAAGATTAACTTTTGAACTGGAATGTTGTAATGGGTCACTGAGTTATGCTGATTATTATGTGGAATAGGGGTTGGTGTGGTCTTTGCTTTGAACTTTCATGTATAAAACAGTAATTTTGGAAATGGAAGAACAGAACCGTCTTGGACAGGCTACTGCCACTGTTCTCCAGAATCCCCGCCTTCTGACAAAGTTTGCCCGACTGATTCCCGTCTCTTCATGTGGGCTCACAGTACAGGGGGCCGGGCCCTCTTTGTCTGATAACAATAGGATGTCACCTGATGAAGTGGACAAAAACCTGGCAGACCAGCTAGTTTATTTTACAGGGGAGTAAGCTCAGGCCCAGAAGGGGGAAGCGACTTGACCAAATGAAGATCAGCTTCAGCATGGTGGTGGCTGAGGCAGGCAAGGGGCAGTAGGAATTAAAAGGAGAAAGAAGAGAGAGGAAATAGGATAGAGAGAGCCCCTTTCTATCACCTCACTGGCATTCAGACGACATCCTAGTAACCTCCACTCTGGCCCTTTCAAAGAATTAAACGGTATCTGGTATCTGTCTCTGTGTTAGGAGTTGCTCACCTCTTCTTTCTATTCATTCTGGCTTTTGGATTGAGGCCCTGGTATTCTCTGTTCCATTTCCAGAACAAGCAACACGATGTCACTGATATTGACATACATTATTCCCAGCAGCTCCTCCCTGAAGGTTCCTGCCCTGGGGAGTGTATTTGATTGTCTGTGATCTGTCTGGCATATCTTTCCAACAGGAAAAATGGAGCCTGTTCTTCATCACATCAATATACTCCAAACAAAGTAAATTAAAACAAACAACAACAACAACAAAAATCTAGAAACTTTTTATAAACATTTTTTAAAACAATGTTCTTAAAGATATAGAAGAAAATTGTCCTCCCGCCCCCTTCTGCTGTCGGCTGCTTTTTCAAACTTGTGATAAACCTAACAAAGGATGGAGCAACTGGGGATCAGGAAAGACTCCAGCTGTCATTGTGCTTCTTGAACTTTTTCCCAGGGCCATTAGGGGGGAAGCATGGGGATATGTAGGGTTGGCTGTGGGCCTTTGAAATATTAACTGAAGCATGAAGTCACAGGGCCTCCTAGCAGGAATGTCACCTAAAAGAGCCAGGGGAGAGTAGTGGAAGCCAACACACACGTTCATATTCGACCACTCACCAGCCATGGGCCTTTGGATAAGCTTCTGATTTTCAGTTTGCTTACTCGTAAATTGATAATAATAATAATAACTTCCCCACAACAACGTTGTAAAGCCTGAGTAGACTATATGCGTGAAGTGTACAGTGTAATTCCTGGCCCATAGAAGCTACTTAATATGTCGTTGCTATTTACTGTGGTTGTTACTCTTCTTAGGATGCGTATGAATTTGTAGGTTTGAGGTAGGAAAGATTAAACATAAAAGCAATTACTTAGAAATCATCTAGCTTGTTTTTCACCTGGAACAGGTGATCTCAACAATAGACCACAGTCTTTCCCGGGTGTAGTTCCAGCTGCCTGGCTTAGCACTTAGCTGCCAGGGCTGCTGTGGGCTTGGTTGGTCCTTAGCAGGGAGTGGTTTGGAAGTTTTCCACTAAAGCATCTGTGCAGAAAGCCAAAGCAGAAACTTACATTAAGGCAACACAGATTGATTGTCTGTATTGATTACTCATCAAATCGACTGGCAGCTGACTGTCCAATGAGACTTCTGAAATAGGCAGACTTTGAACAGAACTTCTACCACTTCCCTCTGCGGTGAGTCTTGTCCATCCGCTGTACCTTTCAGAACCTGAAAACACTGATACTAGCGGTGTTTTCAAATTTATCAAAATGTCCCCAAGAAAACTTTTCTCATTTATTATTGTTATTTTTTCCTTTAACCAGTTACTCCTTTTCCATGGCATCTGTCTTCCCACTTTCTCCAATAGGTGTTCAGGTCAAGAGGAAGGCAAGCATGGCCTCATGTTTATCACATGAAGTACAAAATAAAAAGCCTTCCTCCTCTCCCCCAGAAAGGTTACCATTTATTTCCTTACTTTAAATTCAATCAAACTTGCACTTGATTCCCTTTAAACATATTCATTTTTTTTTAAGGTAAGTTTTTATAACTCTCTGATGGGAAATTTGGGGATATGTATAAAAACCGTGAACATTCTTAACTCACAAATTTATTTCTAGAACCCATCTGTGGTAAACCAAAATATTTATAGGGAAATAGCAACAAACTGGAAATAGCATGAATAGCCATGCGAGTGAAATGGTTACGTAAATTCTAGCTCACGCTTACAACAGAATAATATTCGGTCAGGATAAAAATATTGTAGTGCGATAGGTAGTGAAAAAGTATTCATAATGTATCTTAATGGGAGAAAATGAAGGCTACTACACAAAATTTATTGAATAATTTTTGTTATTAATAGACACAAATAGAAATGGAATAAAATAGAAATCTCTCAAAATATTAACCAACTAGTTTTGTCTGTGTGGTAAGAACTTGTTATTTTTTATTATTTATATTATATTATTTATTGTTATTATTTATTTCATTAGCTTCTTTCTATTTTCTAAAATGTCTATAAGAAATGGATTTTTTTTTTACAATTACACAAAAGTATAGCAATTTACTTCATTTAATTTAAGGAAATATCCCCAAGCTTACTTTAGTCTAGAAGAACAGCAGTACAGTTTATGAGCAGAAAGAGCCCCAGGTGTGACCTACCTCAAACCGAGTCCATCTGTTGAAGGAGGGCCGAGTCTGGAATAGTCTCTCCTCATGTCAGGTCTACATAATAAGGAAAGACAAGTAGTGAAGGAAACAAGACCTTGACCATGCAGAGCTTCCCCTGTAATCAACCAGCATCTCAGCAACCAGCTTCACTGCCTCAGGCCTAAATTCTTCCCCAGTTGCTTTAATCTGTGAATACCAATTTTTCCTGTCTGCCTAGTGGAGGTCATCAGACAGTGCGCCCCTTGTGCTCGGTATACACCACTGCGGGTGTGGGAGATTCCAGCTGATACCCGGCACGGTATTACTTACCCTTGCATCCCCTGGTGTATGAATCAGTCTCCACATTAGTTTCTTATTGCTGCCGTAACAAATTACCACACATGTAGTGGCTGAAAAATCATACAAATTTATTCAAGATGTTGGTAAAGCTTTGGGGACTTGTTTCCTTGTCTTTTCCAAATTCTAGAGACTACCTCTTTTTTTTTTTGATGATGGAGTTTCACTTTCTTGCCCCCAGTAGAGAGCTGTGGCATCATAGTTCACAGCAACCTCAAACTCTTCGGTTGAAAAGATCCTCTTGCCTTAGCTTCCCGAGTAGCTGGAATAATATAGGTGCTCGCCACAATGTCCGGCTGTTTTTTTTAGAAACAGGGTCTTACACTTGCTCAGGCTGGTCTAGAACTTGTGAGCTCAAGCAATCCACCTGCCTTGGCCACTCAGAATGCTGGGATTACAGGCATGAACCACCAACCTCTGGTGCTATTGTAACACCTACTTTTTCTGATTTTGAACTCTTATAAGTACCCTTATGTTTACATCGGGCTCACCCACCTAGAATATCCAGGATAAACTCCTCACCTTCAGATCCTGACTTAATCACATCTGCAAACTTCCTTTTGCTGTCTAAAGTAACATAAGCACAGGCTCCAATTAGGATGTAAACATCACTGGTGGGGCATTATTTATCTTATTGACTGTCTCCCTATCAAATTTATTCCACTCTTCTGGGGGCATCAAGAGGAAAGTCTAATTTTGGCTTATGTTTCATTTCTATTGATAGTACTTGCTAATTTCTCTTCTAAACAAAGAACACACATTTAACAAAAGAAAGCTGTTCTAAAACCCAAGTGCCCTGACTAGTCGTGGCATCCATCTACTTTATTACCAACAACGTATCACCAATCATCATAACGCCACTGTTACCTGTTATGATTACTTTTAAGTTTTATGGCTATAGCTACCTTCAAGTTTTGGCAAATTATACTTTTTTCTTTCTTTTCCATTTACAGTAGCCGCATACATTTCCTTTTAAAAAGACATTCAAGTTAAATAGAGGAATTGATTCTGAGACTTTAAACAAACATTATAGACAGCGTGCAGATTTGGCAAACATTGTGAAAGAAGAATGTGAGTGACTAAGGTTTGGTAAATACTGCCTTAGGAGAACACTGCCCTACTTAGAAAAGGATCATATCATTTGGGGAGGAGTCTGTCCTCACTTATCTCTGCACCAGGCCTCTCTGGAGGATATGACATAATTTTCTTTCTGCCTTTTTTCACACTTGGTTCTATATAGGAGTAAAGGGTGCACCAACCCTTTCTCCTGATAGGGAGAAATACCATCCTTTTCACTCCTGAGGGCTGAAAACAGCCAACAGAGAATCTGTCTATTGGGGGTCTTTGTTATACACAAATCTCCTTCTAAGGCTTGCTGAGGGGTCAAGGGCAGTCTCGGCACTCAGTGGTCTCTCTGGCAGGAGACTGCAGATTAGAGCAATTCAAGGTAGAAAAAGGCTGGGTCCATAGGAAAAAGAACAATCAAGCGCTGCGGAGTTGTTTTCCCCTAATGGCATCCTCAGTATTAGACACCGTATATGCGTTCTATTTAAAAAAAAGTGTTTGTGTGTGTGTATATACACACATATATACATGTATACATACACATACACGTACATATATGAACACATACATATAGGTATATAAACTGCATATAGCTATACTAAAGCTACAAGGCTGGTTTTCTTATCCTCACTTTATGGAAGTACAAACTGAGTCTCAGAGAGGCTAAGTTACTTGTCCGAGATCACATGGCCTGTAAATAGTCAAGATTTTCTTCAAGTGCTGTTTGATAGCCATGTTGGCAAGCTTCCCCTGTAATAAACTTATTTCAGAGGCCTTTGTCAAGAATTGCTTCTCCCAGCCTGGAATGAATTGAACTAATTGAGCTCTGT
>CAUYRH010080802.1:0-13336 GCA_963574655.1 Perodicticus potto
CAGAATTTAAAAGGCTTAAAATTTAATAACAATAACAATGTTTAAGATAAGGACTAGAAACAAAAACCACATAAAGAATGAACAAAGATAAATACATTCAGAAAAGAAAACAGACAATTACTGCATTGAAATATTAAGCAATATTAATAATAATAATGCCAAGAAAGTAATGTTCACATTATCAAATAAGAGTATGTCTATTATAGAATGCTTTGACTTTGATGCTCAGTATGAAATCATCTGTTAACTTATTTTTTTCCAACGTCTCAAAAAATAGACATCTAATATTATATAAATAAAAGTAAAAGAGAGTTTTAAAAAACAGATCATGCCAAATCTTATAGACAATAGAAAAAGAAAAAATAGAAAACAAAAAAAAGGAAAGAAAGTAACAGTGATTTTTAAAAGATAAAAGGAGAAAACTTAAATTAATAAAATCAGAAATGAAAGAGGAGACACTATGACTGATACCACAGAAATAACAAGGATCATAAGAGATATTATGAACAATTATATGTCAACACATTAGATAACCTAGAAGAAATGTATAATTCCTAGAAACATACAATCCATCAAGACTTAATCATGAAGAAATAGCTAGTTGTACAGATCAGTGATAAATAAGGAGATCAAATCAGTAATCAAAGGCAGCACCTGTGGCTCAGTGAGTAGGGTGCTGGCCCCATATACTGAGGGTGGCGGGTTCGAACATGGCCCTGGCCAAACTGCAACAAAAAAAATAGCAGGGCATTGTGGTGGGCACCTGTAGTCCCAGCTACTGGGGAGGCTGAGTCAAGAGAATTGCCTAAGCCCAAGAGCTGGAGGTTGCTATGAGCTGTAACACTATGGCACTCTACTGAGGGCCATATAGTGAGACTCTGTCTCTAAAAAAAAAACAAACCAAAACAAATCAGTAATCAAAAACCTCCCCAAAATGAAAAGACTCCCCAAATTGACTGGTTAATTCTACCAAACATTTAAAGAAGAATTAACACCAATCCTTCCTAAATGATTCCAAAAAACTGAGGAAGAAGGAATATATCCAAACTTATTTTATGAGGCCAGCATTACCCTGATATCAAAGCCAAAGACTCCAGAAGAAAAGATAACTGTACACCAGTATGTCTTATGAGTATAGATGCAAAAATTCTCAAAAACATACTAGCAAACTAAATGCAACAGCACATTAAAACACTATAGGGCGGTGCCTGTGGCTTACAGGAGTAGGGTGCTGGCCCCATATGCCAGAGGTGGTGGGTTCAAACTCAGCTCCGGCCAAAAACTGCAAAAAAAAAAAAAATTATAGAACATGATTAAGTGAGATTTATCCCTAGGATGCAAGGATAGTTCAATATACACAAATCAATAAATGTGATAAAACACTTGAACAGAAGAAACAACAATAATCACATGATCATTTTAATAGAGGCAGAACTTGCATTTGACAAAATTCAATACCCATTTATGACTTTAAAAACTTCAGAAAACCAGCTGTGTCATTCTGTTTTGCATTGTTAAAAGGAATATCTGAGACTGGATAATTTACAAAGAAAAGAGGTATCTTGTTTCACAGTTCTGTGGACTATACAAGGAGTGTGGTGCCAACATTTGCTTCTGTGAGGGGTTTGAAGAGCTTCCAATCAAAGTAGAAGGCAAAGGGGAAGTGGGGAAGCAGACATGTCACAAGGCAAGTGAAGGAGCAAGAGAGGGAGGAGGTAGTGCGAGCCTCCTTTAAACAATCAGTGCCTGTGAACTAATAAAGTGAACTAATAAAGGTCACTTGTTATCTCAGGGAGGGCACCAAGCCAATTATGAGCACCTGCTCCCATGACCCAATCACCTCCCACTAGGCCCCACATCCAACACTGGGTATTAAACTTCAACATGAGATTTAGAAGGGCCAGCTGACCAAACTACTATCACTAGTTATAGAAGGAATTGATTTCAACACAATAAAGGCCATATATGAAAAGCCCACAAATAACAACATACTCAATGGTGAAAAACTGAAAGTTTTCCTCTAGGTTCAGGAAAAAAGCAAGGATGCCCCTCTTGACACTTCTATTCAACATACTACTGAAGTCTTAGCTAGAGCAATCAGGGAAGAAAAAGAAATAAAAGCCCTTTAAATCAGAAAGAAAGAAATAGAATTATATCTGCAGATGATACAATTTTATACGTAGAAACTCTCAAAGATTCTACAAAAAATACCTGTTAGAACTAATAAATGAATACAATAAAGTTGCAGTATACAAAAATCAACATACAAAAATGAGTTGTGTTTCTATACACTAAAAAAGAACCATCTGAAAAGGAAATTAAGAAAGGATATGGATCCTGTTTTCCATAGCATCAAAAAAGAATAAAGTAGTTAGGAATAAACTTAACCAAGGAGATAAAAGACTTGTGCACTGAAAACTATAAATTACTGATAAAAGAAATTTTATTTTATTTTATTTATTTTATTTTTTTATTTTTTGAGACAGAGCCTCAAGCTGTCACTCTGGATAGAGTACCGTGGCATCACAGCTCACAGCAACTTCCAATTCCTGGGCTCAAGCGAGTCTCTTGCCTCCGCCTCCCAAGTAGCTGGGACTACAGGCGCCCGCCACAATGCCCAGCCATTTTTTGGTTCCAGCCGTCATTGTTGTTTGGTGGGCCCGGGCTGGATTCGAACCCACCAGCTCAGGTGCATGTGGCTGGCGCCTTAGCCTGTTTAGCCACAGGCACCGAGCCAAAAGAAATTTTAAAAGACACAAATAAATGGAAAGGTATACAATGTTCATGAATTGAAAGAGTTAATATTGTTAAAATGTTTACACTACCCAAAGTGATCTACAGATTTAGTGCAACTTCAGTCATAATCCTAATGGCATTTTTTTTTTTTTTTTACAGAAACAATCCTCAAATACACATAGAAGCACAAAAGATCTCAAATAGCCAAGGCAATCTTGGAAAAGAATAAAGCTAGAGCCATCAGATTCCCTTTTTACAAAATATACTATAAATCTATAGTAATCAAAACTGTATGGCACTAGCATAGAAACTGGATTATTAACTAATGGAAAAGAATCAAGAGGATAGAAATAAACCCATGCATATACAGTTAATAAGGTTATCAAGAACAATCAGGATAGGACATTATTTTCAACAAATTGTGCTAAGAAAACTGGATATCCACATGCAAAAGAATGAAATTGGGCTCTTATGTCACACACAAAAATAAACTCAAAATAGATTAAAGACTTAAACATAAGACCTGAAACTTAAAGCTTCTAGAAGAAACTATAAAAGAACAACTTCTTGACATTGATCTTGGCAGTGATTTCTCAGATATGATGCCAAAAGCACAAGCAACATAAGCAAAATTAGACATGTAGGAAGATTACATCAAACTAAATATCTTCTGAAAAGAAAGGAAACAACAGCATGAAAAGATAACCTACAGAGTGTGAAAAAATTGTCTGCAAACCACTTATCTGATAAGGGACTAATGACTAATTTCTAAAATACACAAGGAACTTCTACAATTCAACAGCAAAAAAAGAAAGAAAGGAAAGAAAAGAAAGAAAAGAAAGGAGAGAGGGAGAGAGAAAGAAAGAAAATTTTAATGGACAAAGGACTTAAAAAGACATTTCTCCAGGCTCAGTGCCTGTGGCTCAACTGGCTAGGGCGCCAGCCACGTACACCTAAGCTGGCGGGTTCGAATCCAGCCCAGCCCACCAAACAATGATGGCTGCAACCGAAAAATGGCCGGGCATTGTGGTGGGTGCCTGTAGTCCCAACTTGGGAGGCGGAGGCAGGAGCCTCGCTTGAGCCCAGGAATTGGAGGTTGCTGTGAGCTGTGATGCCACAGCACTCTATCCAGGGTGACAGCTTGAGGCTCTGTCTCAAAAAAATAAAAATAAAAATAAAAAAATAAATAAAAAAAAGACATTTCTCCAAAGACATACAAATGGCCAACAGGTATATGAAAAGATGCTCAACTTTACTAATCATTAGGAAAATGCAAATCAAAACCAAAATGAGATACTGCCTCACACCTGTTAGGATGGCTATTATCAAACAAACAAACAAACAAAAGACAGAAAATATTGGAGAGGATGTGGACAGTACAACAGTTCCTAGGAAAATTAAAATTACCGCTTGATCCAGCAGCCCTACTTTGGGTTATATATGTTTATATATAGAGAGAGAGGAATTAAAGATATTGAAGAAATACCGCATTCCCACGTTCATAGCAGCATTATTCGTATTACCCAACCTGAATGTTCACCAACAGATGAATGGATAAAGAAAATGTATACACATCCAGTGCCATACTATTCGGTTTTAAAAATTAGTAAATTCTGCCATTTGCAACCACATGGATGAGATAGGGGACACTATGCCAAGTGTAATAAGCCAATCACAAAAGAAAAAAAACTCTGCATGATTCCGTTTATATGAGGTTTCTAAGATAGTTAAACTCATAGAAAAAGAGTTGAATGATGGTTACCAGGGCTGAATGGAAAGGCCAACAAGGAGCGGCTGTTCAGTGGGCATAATGTGTTAGTTATGCAAGATGAATGAGTTCTAGAGATCTGCTGTACAACATTGTGCTTGTAGCTAACAAAATTCATAGATTTCATATGAAGTGTTCTTACTGCAGTAAAGTAAAATTAAAAAGCAAAAACCAAAAAAGTCATAAAATATAATGTTATGAGGTGAAAAATAGTAGTGAGATTAACAAAAGACATTGTAAAAGAAAACTTTCATTATATGCTTTTTTAAACTTTAATTTTCGAGTTGTGAAATAGTTGACTAAAATAGAAAAAGATCTACATCATTAAGAAAAAATCACCTGAGTACTCATTAAATACCTTTGGGTTCCACCCCTGAATTTCTAATACAATAAATCTTAGGTGAGCTTAGAGAATTCACATTTTTTTTTTTGAGACAAGAGTCTGACTATGTCACCCTCAGTAGAGTGCTGTGCCATCACAGCTGACAGCAACCTCAAACTCTTGGGCTTAAGTGATTCTCTTGCCTCAGCCTTCCAAGTAGCTGAGACTACAGGCATCTGCCACAATGCTCGGCTATTTTTTTGTTTCAGTTGTCATTGTTTAGCTGTTCTGGGCCAGGTTCGAGCCCACCAGCCTCCATGGATGTGGCTGGCCCCATAACCACTGTGCTTTGGGCACCAAGCTGAGAATTTGCATTTCTAATAAGCTTCTAGGTCATGCTGCTGATGTCAAGTTGCTTCAATTTTTAGCTCTAACCCACAATAAGAGATATATTTTACATCAAAACCTAATACCCACATGTGCTCATCTGTAGAGTTGCACAGATAATACTTAATTCCGTTTTCTTTTTTTTAGACAAAGTCTCCCTTTGTTACCCTGGATAGAGTGCTGTAGCTCCTAGCTCACAGCAATCTCAAACTTTTGGGCTAAAGTGATCCTCTTGTCTCAGCCTCCTGAGTAGCTGGGATTACAGGTGATAGCCATAATGCCTGGCTATTTTTAGAGACAGAGTAATTTGCTCTGGGTCAGACTAGTCTCCAATTTAGGAGCTCAGGCTATCCACCTGCTTCGGTCTCCCAGAGAGCTAAGATTACAGGCATGAGTCACTGAACCCAGCAGATAATCCTTAATTTGTACAATGAGCAATGCACATTCATATTTTACATCATTGTTTAAAAATTCACTAAACTCATTACACAACCCATCAACAGGTTGTAACTGGTAATTAAAAACACACTGATTAATATAGCTTAATCTCTCAATGGGAGATCAGTGATCTCCATACTTTGTCATAGGCCAATAACAGTAAGGCATATTCTTCTTAGCAAAGTATCTCAAGAATGGAAGAAAAAGTATCCAATGTACTCAGCCCTACTATGAAGCTAATAAATAGCTTTCTTATGAAGGGTTTAACCCAATTATAGCACAAGAATATGAGGAAAGGGGCAAGGGAGGGGAGGGGGGATGGGAGGAGGGAAAGTAATTGGTGGGGCCACACCTATGGTGCATCTCAGAAGGGTACAGGTGAAACTTACTAAATGCAGAATACAAATGTCTTCATACAATAACTAAGAAAATGCCATGAAGGCTATGTTAAACAGGTTGATGAAAATATTTCAGATTGTCTATGAAACCAGTGCATTGTACCCCATGATTGCACTAATGTACACAGCTATGATTTAATAAAAAAAAAAAAGAAAAAAATGTATCCTTAAAATTTGTATCTTTACAAATTATATGCTTGTACCCTGTCAACCCATATATTTAACACTAGTGAAGATTTTTGTTTTTTTGTTTCTTGTGAGACGAGTCTTGCTCTGTTACCCCAGCTAGAGTGCAGTGGCATCATCATAGCTCAGTGCAACCTCAAATTCCTAGTCTCAAGTGATCCCCCTACTTCAGCCTCCTGAGGCTCTTCCTCTGGGATTTCTCATTTATTTAATGGCACCATTATTATCTACTCAATTGCCCATGTCAGAAACCTAGGTAACATCACCTTCTCCCTTACCCTCCGTATTTAATGGGTTACCAACTTTTATCAATTCTACCTCCTAAATGTTTCAGAAATCTACTTCTGTTCATCTTTGCTGCCACCACTCTAGTTCAGGCTGTGACAACTTTGAAACCCTCTTATCCATTCTTTAAACTAGGGGTTGGCAAATATGACTCATGAGCTAACTACCATTTTTACATTTTTTTGGAGGCTGGGTCTAACTCTCTTGCCCAGGGTAGAATGCAGTATCATCATGATAGCTTACTGCAACTTCCAACTCCTGTGCTCAAGTAAAACCATCCTCCTGCCTCAGCCTCCCAAGTAGCTGGGACTAGAGGCTACCACATCCAGCTAATTTTTCTATTTTTTGTAGAGACAGGGTCTCGGGCTGGTCTTGAACTCCTGGCCTCAGGCAATCCTCCTAGTGTGGCCTCCCAAAGTGCTAGAATTATAGCTGTGAGCTACCATGCCCAGCCTAAATACTAGTACAATTTAATATTTTTTCTTACATTTTATATGGATAAGTATACATTTTAACATTTCTTCCAGCTTCCCAATGGATCAACTTGCACATGCCCCTAGTGATATGTTCTTCACCATTGAGACTCAGACACTTAGTGAGGTTGAATGAGCAGTGCAAGGTCACACAGCTAGCTTCCAGTGAGGCCATTTTATTTTTAATACTTTTAAAAAGTAAGTAAGTGAGTTTCGAGTCAGTGACAAGTTAAAACAAAAAAAGTAAGTAGATACTTGCTAAATAATATGACAGCGTTGGCTTTTTTCTTCTCCATTTTTTTTTAATCCCCAAGTGTTTTAGGACAAAATGTGAATATCCTTATCTTTTTGTCAAAAGGCTACCAACTTTCTTTTTTTTTAGTCTCCCAGCTTTCATATTACATAGTTGTACAGAAGTCTTAATGGCGCCATGGCTCACACCTGTAATCCCAGCACTTGGAAGGCGAAGGCAGGTAGACTGCCTGAGACCAGCGGGAGCCAGAGTGAGTCCCTGTCTCTAAAAATAGCTGGGTGTTGTGGCAGGTGCTTGTTGTCCCAGCTACTTGGGAGGCTGAGGCAAGAGAATTGCTTAAGCTGAGGAGTTTGAGGTTGCTGTGAGCTATGATGCCACAGCAGTCTACCAAGGGTGACAAAGTAAGACTCTGTCTCAAAAAAGAAAAAAGGCCTTTCGTCCGGACAACAAGACCCTCATAGAGAAGTTCAGCTCATTACTGAAATCTGGCTCCTAATTTCACTGGATCCAGTTCCTGGTAAATAATGAGAAGTGGGCTACAAGCATAGGGCCATTTCCCCTTCTCTGTATTGAGCTATAGTGACTGAAACTTTTGGATCCTTCAAGAGGCAGAAAGCAGGTTCTGTTATTATCCTGTGTTCCCAGAGGGGAAATTTTGTCTTTGTTCCTATCATAGAACATCTTCACGAGGCTCTAATTAGGCACAAGCACATGACGGCTAGCACACACACAATAGGTTTGATTGTCAGTAAGGTTCAGAACAATTACATGGCCACTAGGATTATCATTACTCCACGTATTACAGAACAAGAAAACTCTAACTTAGAAACAAATAAAAATAGGGTTACCTGATGGCTTGTAAACATTAGCTATCTAGCCTCCAAAGATAGCACTTCTAACAGGACAAAGAGGGAACTGTAAAAACTCAAAGTGATTCTTTCACATACGGTGGGAAAAAAATCTTTCAACTTTGATGCAAAGAGAAATCTTCATTTTAAAATTAAACTTTGAAGTTTGCAAGTCAAAGCAGACCCAATTCCCAGTTCAGAAAGGGGATGGTTGGAGGTTAATCAGCCTTTGAAAGAGCTCTGTGGGATTGCTGACCCAGATACCCTCAGAGCACCAGGACAAGAAGGATCAAAACCACCCTGGCCCCTTACCAGACTCCAGACTTGGCTCTGTGTGTCTGTCTCACTCTCTAGTGCAGCCCTCAGCCACTGGGTGTTTCACTTTGTGTACCCCCGTCTGTGTCTGTCTGGTTTTCTTCTTCCCCTTTCTTCTTCTTTTTTTCCCTGATGTTTTTCTATCTTATGCATCCTCTAACTGGCCATAATGTAGCCTGGCAATACATTTAAATTTGTTAAACTTATTTAAAATGTGCATGTTTCCCAATTTAATTTTTCCTAATTTTTTAGACATTGTGTCTTCATTTCTCAATCAGGCTGGAGCACCGTGACACATTTATATCGCTCCCTGAAACTTTGAACTGCTGGACTCAAGAGACGCTCCTGCCTCAGCCCCTTGAGTAGCTAGGACTACAGGCAGGTGCTACTACCCCTGGCTAATTTTTTTTTTAATGTGGTGGAGATTCACTGCATTGCCCAGGCTGGTCTCAAACTCCTGTCCACAAGTGATTCTCCTGCCTTGGCCTCTCAAAGTGCTAGGATCATAGGCATGAGCTGATCCCAATTTTAATTTTAAAAGTCATTGATAGGAACACATTGTGGTCCTTGTAAAAAGATTATATTCTTTGATTTCTGGGGTTTTTGCTCTATGAGATCAGTGGCTCAGTCACAAGAGAAAGTAAATTGTCCCTATCTGTGATGAGGTTAAGGAATTGCTCAAGTGCAGTAAGAAGCTGTAAACGCTGGGAAATTCTTTAGTTTTGTTTGGTCTCCCCCTGGTGGTTGAGAAATCAGAGCACAGGCCCTTAACAGAAGTGGAAAAAAACTATTCATTTCGAGTTCAGTTACTGGCTTATGCATATGAGATCAAATTCTTTAATCAGAAAATGCTTTCAAGCTGGAAAAAAGTAATTATTATAAACATTTTCAAAGACTGTCCTATTCCCCTCTTTCCTTATTTTGCGTCTTTGAAGGAACCAGGAATGGAGAAACCTTAATTTTCTTTTCTTTTTTTCTTTTTATGTTTTTGCAGTTTTTGGCCAGGGCTGGGTTCAAACCCACCACCTCCGGTATATGGGGCCGGCGCCTTACTCCTTTGAGCCACAGGTGCCGCCCGAGAAACCTTAATTTTCAAACTTAATTCTGTTATTACTTTCTAGCAAGGTCTGACATTCTCCCAAACCTCCTGTTTTCATCTACCACAGCAGAAAGTCCCCCAGATAATGCCCAGCAGGACCCACGGAAAACCATCACCATTTGGGCCATCTACCATATATTGAGAATTCAACGCTCATTTCTCCCTTCATCTCTCTGTTTTTTTCTGATATGCAGTATTTTTCTTTTTAAAAATATGTTGAATGAATACTACCCTAAATATAGCACCTTATGATGCTTCTATAGAAACTTCTCATAAAATCTTATAAAGCTTCTTCACATGATACTTATAATTAAATAATTAATCACCTAATTACGGCTATTATTATTCTTGGTAGTTGCCTTCGGTGAATTTGCAAATACTAAAAATTAGCAAATACTGGGCCACTGCAGGGTTAGGGTCCTGTGAACTTTTGGTCACATTTGCATCAACTGATCATTGTATCGTCCTGTTTTATTATTTATTTATTTATTATTTTTTGAGACAGAGTCTCACTTTGTCACCCCTTGGTATTTGCTGTGGCATCATAGCTCACAGCAACTTTAAACTCTTGGGCTCAAGTGATCCTCTTGCCTCAGCCTCCCAAGTAGCCAGGACCACAGGTGCCCACCGCAACACCTGGCTATTTTTTGAGAGAATGGGTCTCGCTCTTGCTCAGGCTGGTCTTGAACTCCTGAGCTCAGGCAATCCATCCACCTCAGCCTCCCAGAGCGCTAGGATTACAGGCATGAGCCACTGTGCCCGCCCCCCATCACCCTGTTTTATATGTGTTTCCTTAAGAAGATATCTTATTCTTTAAAGATATACACGGTATTCATTCATAAACACTAAAATCATGGCAAATTCATGCCTCAACAAACCTTTTCTAACACACATATTTCCTTGGTAAGGCACATGACAGCTTCCTTGTACTTAGGAACTCTAGATACCACTTCGACACTATGCGTGGGGGTCATTTTAATTAATTTATTTATTTTTAATTTTTTTAATTTTTTATTTTATTTTTGTTCAGCAGGCCCAGGCTTAAACCTACCATCTCTGCTACATGGGGCTGGTGCTCTAACCACCGAGTTACGGGTGCCCCCCTTGGGGGTCATTTTAAATAGTGAAATCACCAAGACAAAGCACAAAAGTGGAAAAACAAGGCACTAAATAGACCACAAAAAGAATACTTATTTATAATATGAGAGCAGAGACAAGAAGTCAGTCATCTTGTTCCCCCTTAACTGGCACTGTGTACAATGGGCATTATAAATTTTTGCCGCTCCACATGTGTCCATAAATGGCCAGAAAAGGGAGAAAAGGATTGAGTTTGAATTTTAGCAAGTAAGCTGTTGTGGACTGAATTGTATCCTCCCCAAATTCTTATGTTGAAGAGCTACACCCCAATGTGACTGCGCTTGGAATAAGGCCTTTACGAAGGTAACCAGAGTTAAACGAGGTCATAAGGGTGAACCCTATTCTGGCGCCTTCCCGATGGTGAGAACGAAGCCCTCTGCAAGCTGGAAACAGAGGCTGCGGTGGGTGCCAGCAGCCTCATCACCCCCATAAGATGGATACGGCCCGCCACCGACGTGCACCAGGGGGCTGTGTAGGATAAAAGATGAAAGGACAAAAAGATGAGAACGCCATCGCTCTGAAATGATGACAGGCAACATCGGCCGGAACAGGACAAGATACGAACGAAGGGGCCAAGTACTGTCATAATAAGAGTTAACGAGCTAAGTGCTGTGACAAATTGTCCTACTCATCCATTAGTTGCTCGATCTGCATTACGTTACCTTCTTGTTATCCACCTGCCCTTTATGTTACCTAGTGACTAAACCACTAAGTTGCAAGGTTCGCTTCTGTAAAAGGGGTCATCGTGACCCCGTGCTTGCTTTTTGCTTCTTTTGCCAACTTTCTTTTTGCTTCTAATTGCTAACTTTCAGCCCACCTGTTTGGCCCTTTGCCAACTTTCAGACTAGAAACACCCCAATTTCAGACCCCTCTAGGCTCTCTCACTTAGTCTGCTTTAGACTTGCTGAGACAGCCCCACAGTTAATAAAAGAGTCCTTTTTGAAATTCTAATTTGAGTCAGTGGTCCTTATCTCGCCCCGTAACAAGGCCTCACCAGAAACCAAATTTTCTAGCACCTCGATCTTGGACTCAGCTTCCAGACCTGTGAGAAAACACGTTTCTGTTGTTGAAGCCACCCGGTCTGTGTTATAGCAGCCCTAGCAGACTGACTGATCCATGGGCAAATACAAGACCCACCAATGAGGAGGAATGGCTGTGTTTCTTCAATGTCAGTCTCCCTGATGAATTGTAAGCTCCTCGAGGGCAGGAACCGTGGACTTGCTTGTTCACTTTCCCCTCGGAGTGCACTGCCTTCCCTCTGGTCAGTATTCAATAAATAGGTCACAATGAACAAGGGCGTGCAAGTACTTTATATAGTCTTGTGTCCCGTGTCTTTCCTGGACCTCCTATTGTCTTGCTCTTTTAAAAAGCCCATGTTTCACAATTCTACTGTTTTCATATTTTGATGTTGCAGAGAAATCAGGACGAAGCCATACAATCTGACAGTGTCCTGTGTTCACAGTCGACCAGGCAGTAGCTGTGCTATACTACGTAACTGGCATCACCTATGCAGTGAGGAACTTGGTCGTGTCTGTTCATATTATCTTCTCTTCTATTGAGTTACGTGCCTTGTTCCTATTGGATGTGTTAAGCTTAACTGCTTTTTAAAATGTCTTCATAAATTTCATAGTACGATTCAATATTGAAACAAAAAGGTCACATACACAAAGAAAGGCCTTGCCCCATACACAAGCAAAGGTGGGAATGTAATTGATAATTTGTAAAGCAAATATCCATTGTTGGAGGAGTTACTGCAACTCTACATTTTCTTGTAAGGCAATAGGAAGTACTTTACAGATCTAAGAAAGGAAAGGACCCATGGATAGATGAAGAGGAGTGACATTTTGTTAAGCAGAGGGATGTAAAGATTGCTTGTCACCTTGCTGCTCAAGGACTGGTCCCCAACCAGCAGCAGCAGCATCACCTGTGAGCTTACGATTCATGCAGAATTTCAGCCCAGCCCAGACCTACTCTGAATCACAATCTGCATATTAACGACATTAACAAGAAAGACTCCCAGGCGGGCTTAGTGCCCATAGCACAGTGATTACAGTGCCAGCCACATACACTGAGGCTGGCAGGTTCAAACCCGGCCTAAGGCCTGCTAAACAACAATGACAACTGCGACAAAAAATAGCCGGGCGTTGTGGCGGGCGCCTGTAGTCCCAGCTACTTGGGAGGCAGAGGCAAGAGAATCACCTAAAGCCAAGAGTTTGAGGTTGCTGTGAGCTGTGTGACGCCACGGCACTCTACCAAGGGCGACATAGTAAAACTCTGTCTCAAAAAAAAAAAAAAAAAAAAGACTCCCAGGTGATCCGTGTGCCCTGTCAAATCTGAGCAGCACTGGCATATCACATGCCGTGACATACGCCTGAGTGGATGTAGGCCTCTCCCAAATTCCTCAGAACAGATGAAAGAATCACCAAAGCAACGAGGAGTTAGCTTAATCACTTACCGAATAAAAGGTACGTCTGAGGCTCGGCACCTGTGGCTCAACAGGCTAAGGCGCCAGCCACGTACACCTGAGCTGCCAGGTTCGAATCCAGCCCGGGCCCGCCAAACAACGATGGCTGCAACCAAAAAATGGCCGGGTGTTGTGGCGGGCACCTGTAGTCCCAGCTACTTGGGAGGTGGAGGCAAGAGACTCGCTTGAGCCCAGGAGTTGGAGGTTGCTGTGAGCTGTGATGCCAC
>CAUYRH010080805.1:0-14260 GCA_963574655.1 Perodicticus potto
GATGCGGAGAAAAGGGAACACTTCTACATTGCTGGTGGGAATGCAAACTAATATATTCCTTTTGGAAGTATGTTTGGAGAATACTTAGAGATCTAAAAATAGATCTGCCATTCGATCCTATAATTCCTTTACTAGGTATATATCCAGAAGACCAAAAATCACATTACAATAAAGATATCTGTACCAGAATGTTTATTGCAGCCCAACTCATAATTGCTAAGTCGTGGAAGAAGCCCAAGTGCCCATCGACCCATGAATGGATTAATAAATTGTGGTACATGTATACCATGGAATATTATGGAGCCTTAAAGAAAGATGGAGACTTTACCTCTTTTGTGTTTACATGGATGGAGCTGGAACATATTCTTCTTAGCAAAGTATCTCAAGAATGGAAGAAAAAGTATCCAATTTATTCAGCACTACTATGAAGCTAATCTATAGCTTTCGTATGAAGGCTAAATCCCAGTCATAGAACAAGAAATAGGGAAAGGGGCAAGGGAGGGGAGGGGGAGGGTGGGTGGAGGGAGGGTGATTAGTGGGATCACACTTACGGTGCATCTTACAAGAGTACAAGTGAAAATTACTAAAGGTAGAATATAAATGTCTTCATATAGTGATTAGAAGGCCATGTAGGCTATGTTAAATAGTTCAATGAAAATATTTCAGATTGTATATAAACTCAGCACATTGTGCCCCATGATTGCACCAATGTACACGATTATGATTTAATAAAAATTAAAAAAAAAAAAGAAAAGAAAATGCCATAAAGGCTATGTTAAACAGTTTGATGAAATTATTTCAAATTGTATATAAAACCAGCACATTGTACCCCATGATTGCATTAATGTACACAGCTATGATTTAATAAAAAAAAGAACAATAATTTAAAAAGACAGAAAAAGCACAAATTAATAAACTAAGGTGACACACGTCATGCGAGTAGAAAAAGAAGAAAAAACCAAACCCAAATTGAGCAGAAGACAAAAAATAACAAAGATCAGAACTAAACAAATTTCACACACACACACACACAAAACCAACACAATTGACGTAATGAAAATTGGTTTTTTGAAGAGATAAACAAAATACACAAATAACTAGCTATATTCACCGAGAAAAGAGAGAATTCACATAAGCTCAGAGATAAAAAAGGTTACATATAACGGATGTCACAGAAAAACAAAAGATAATCAAAGACTATTACAAACACGTCTATGCAAACATATGTGTACCAAAAGATGTAGAGAAAGTGGATGAATTTTTAAAAACAGACAAATTTCCAAGCATAAATACGGAAGAAATAGAAATCCTAAACAGAACAATAACAAATAGCGAAACTGAATCAGTAATTAAAAAATATCCCAATGAATAAGCCCAGGACAAGACAGATTCATAGCTGAATTCTACCAGACTTACAAAGAAGAATTGTTATCTTACCAAAATATTGTTGGCATTATTGTTTCATAATATTGAAAAAGGAAGGAATCCTCCCTAATTCATTCTACATAGCTAGTATCATCCTGAAACCAAAGCCAAGAAAGAACACATTAACAACAACATCAACAACAACAAAACTACAGACCAATATTCCTCATGAAAATTTAGATGGAAAAATCCTTAATAAAAACCTAGAATATCAAAAAAATAATTTACCATGACCTAGTGGGTTTCATTCCAGGGATGCAAGGATAGTTCAACATACATAAATCAATAAATGTAATTCATAACATAAACAATAAAAAACAAAAATCATAATCATTTCAAATAGACACAGAAAAAAAGTATTCAATAAAATCCAGACCTCTGGGCAGCACCTGTGGCTCAAAGGAGTAGTCGCTGGCCCCATACACAGGAGGTGGCGGGTTCAAACCCAGCCCCAGCCAAAAAACTGCAGGAAAAAAAAATCCAGACCTCTTCATGATGAAAATGCTTAACAAAGTAAGTATACAGGGAATATATCTCAAAATAGTAAAAGCTGCATATGAGAAACCCACAGCCAATATCATAACAAATGGAGAAAAGTTTAAAACATTCGCTTTAAGAGCTAGAACAAGACAGGGATGCTACTGTCATCCCTTTTATTCAGCAGAATACTGGAAGTCCTAGTCAGAGAAATCAGGAAAGAGAAGAAATAAAGGGCAATCAAATCAGGAAAGAGGAAGTCATACAATTCCTGTTTGCCAATGATATGCTCTTATATCTACGAAAACCTAAAAATTCCTGCAAAAGACTCCTAAAATTGATAAATAATTTTAGCAAAATCTCAGTGTACAAAATTAATGTAGACAAATCAGTAGTATTTCTATACACTAATCAAAACAAGAATGCAGTACCATTTACAATAGCCACAAAAAATAAAAGAAAATACATAAGAATATACTTAACCAAGGAGATGAGAGATCTCTATAAGGAAAACTGAAAACCACTGGTGAGAGAAATCTTTAACAATAAAAACAAATGGAAAAACATTTTCATACTCATGTTTTGGAAGAATCAGTATTGTTAAAATATCCATACTGCCTAAAGTGATTTACAGATTCAATGTGATTTCCATCAAAATACCAACATCATTTTTCACAGAATTAGTAAAAGCAATCCTTAATTTCTGGAATCATAAAAAGAGCCTGGATAGTCAAAGCAAACCTAATCAAAATGAACAGATCTGAAGGCATCACATTACCCAACTCCAAATTATACTACAAGGCTATGGTGACCAAAAGAGCATGTTACCAGAATAAGAGTAGACACATAGACCAATGGAACAGAAAGTAAGATCCAGAAATAAAACCATACACCTATAACCAACTGATCTTTAACAAAGCAGACAAAAACACACACTGAGGAAGGGATATCTTCAGTGGTACTGGAAAATTAGAAAGCCACATGCAGAAGAATGAAACTGGATGTGGCTATCTCTCACCATACACAAAAATTAATTCAAGATGGACTAAAGACTTAAATGTAAGACCTGATACCACAAACATATTAGAATAAACTCTTTCAAGACATTGGCCTAGGCAAAGAATTTATGACTAAGCCCCCAACACAAATACAATTCAATAAAAATAAATAAATGAGGCCTAATTAAATTAAAAATTTCTACACAGTAAATGAAATAATCAGCAGAGTAAATAGACAACTTACACAATAGGAAAAAATATTTACATGCTATGCATCTGTCAAATGATTAATATCTAGAATCTATAAGGAACTCAAACACATCAGCAAGAAAACAACTCCATTAAAAAGCGGCCAAAAGAGGGTGGTGCCTGTGGCTCAAAGGAGTAGGGCACTGGCCCCATATACCAAGGGTGGTGGGTTCAAGCCCGGCCAAAACTGCAAAAAAGAAAAAAAAAGTGGCCAAAAGACATGAACAGTTTTCCAAAAGAAGATAGACAAATGGCCAAGAAACATGTGGAAAAAATGTTCAATATCATTAATCATTAGGGAAATGCAAATTAAAACTACAATGAGATACTATCTTACCCCTGTCAGAATGGCCATGATTAAGTCAAAACAAAACAAAACAAAAACATGCTGGTGTACATGTAGTGAAAATGGAATGCTTATATGATGTTGGTAGGAATATAAATTAGTACAACCTCTATGGAAAATAGTATAAATATTTCTTAAAGAAATAAAAATAGGCCTACCAATTCAATCCAGCAACCCCATGACTCATTGTCTACCCAAAGAAAAGTCATTATTTCAAAAAGACATCTGCCCCTAAAGGTTTTGGAGCACAATTCACAATTGGAAAGATAAGGAATCAATCTAAGTTGAATCAACCTAAGATGAGTGGATGAAGAAAATGTAGTATGTACAAACACTCACATGCACGCACACATACTGTCACTATGGACTACTACTCAGCCATAAAAGGAATGAAATATCTTTCCTATCAACTTGGATGGTATGGAAGCCATAATCCTAAGTGAAGTATCTCAAGAATGGAAAACAAACATCACATGCTGTCACTAAGAAATGGGTGATAAACAGTGGGTATACATGGTAGTACTAAGTAGTATATGGACTTTGGAGACATCATGTCCTGTAGTTCCATCCATGTGTTGCAAATGACAGAATTTCACTCTTTTTTATGGCTGAACAATATTTTATTGTGTATCTGTATCACATTTTCTTTATCCATTCATCTGTTGATGAACACTTACGTTGATTCTAAATCTTGACTCAATAGTAAATTGTACTGCAATAAAGATTGGGAATACAAGTATCTTTTTTTTGTATAAAACCCAGCAGTGGGATTTTGCTGGATCATATAGTGTTTTATTTTTAGTTTTTTGAGGAAGCTCCATACTGTTCTCCATAGTGGCTATACTAATTTATATTTGCACCAAAAATGTACAAAGGTTTCTCTTTCTCCACATCCTCATCAGCATTTGCTATTGCCTATCTTTTGCTTAAAAGCCATTTTAACTGGGGTGAGATAATAAGTCAATGTGGTTTTGATTTGCATTTCTCTGATAATTGGTGATGTGAATTATTTTTTCATGTTGGCTATTTGGATGTCTTCTTTTGAGAACTGTCTATTCAAATATTTTTGCCCATTTGTAATTGGATTGTTTTTTCCTACTGAGTTGTAAATTTTGAGTATGTCTCTCAGGCCCCTAAACCAGTTTGGAAAGTTAAATCAAGAACTTCAGAGAAATAGGCTGATAGGCAGGATCCCCTAAATGCTTCATTTCATATACCTTTCAAAAATTTTAATCATTATCTTCCCTCTTAATTGTGTTCATAAGTATGTATGTTTTGCTGACATGTTTTAACTGAACATACAAAGACAGGACCAAAGATAGAGGAGAAAAGCAAACAAAAAGTAGCAAAGTAAAGGAAAGAGAGGAAATTAAATTAAATTTAATTTAAATTCTGTGAGAGTTGAACCTAATATATATTAATTTCCCAACGTCAATTTCTGGACAATATTATTGTAACTGAAAACCACATTTGCCTTTTTATATAACAGGCAAACATATTATAATTGCCATGTAGGGAGAACCTGAAATGAGAAAGGTGGCAAAAAGAGCAGTTGGTAGAAAAACTGAGAATTTAGTTTTGAAAATATTAGGTTGAGTTACATGGAGATGTCAATTAAGCAAACAATAAAAACAGAGTTTTGGGGAGGGGTCAAGGCTAGAGATGTATATTTGGAAAGAGGTGATACTTAAAGCTATATAGATGTACTTAACTCTATTGATGACACTTAAAACCATAAAAATGAATTTGACCACTAAGTAAGTTGAGAAGAGATTGTGACAGAAGTGTTTTTTTCTTAGTCCAGAAAGACTTTTTAGAAATATTTCTATCAACATTGCTTTAACATTGGCATGTTATGAAGGTGCTGAGAATTTATGAAATCAGAAAGTATATCATTCATAAACATGCTAGTTTTTCATAATTTTTTATTATAGTATAGGAAAGATGTAGCTAATTGAGTAGACACTGTCTCAAAATGACCCAGTGTTAATTTTAACCAAAAAAAGAGGAAGAACTACTAATAAGTTTCTTTTTTGTTTTTTTTAAAAGTTCTATAAACATATTTATTGGGGGTCCTAGTCAGTATTATAGTACTAGAAAAAGAAGAAGGAAAAAAGATCGTATGAAAGAATATAATAAATTTTTATATTTATCAGATATCCTGTAATCTTACTAAACTAACATTCATTTTGGCAGTTCTATTTATATATTCCTCACTGCTTTCTACAAATATGTAAGTTTCTAAATGAAGTATTCCCCACCTCTCCTATCTCTCTCTTTTTACTATTCTACCTTCAATCATCAAAAACGCCACATTTCTCAACATCAGAATTCCAACATTTCTGCCTGGCATCCAGTTCTTTGAAATAAGAGAAAAAAAGGAAGTAAAATGTTAATTCAAATGGTTCTAAAAAGCCTTTCTGAACTAGAGAGAAAAGAGGCATTGAATTTTTTCACTGCTTTGCATATATTAACACTTAATCACACACACACAATCTATCCTCCACTCCTGCCAGACATTTTTCTAAACTTGATCATGTCACTTTTCTGCTTAAATCTCTGCAATGTCATCCATTATGTAAAGTAAATTAAAAATGAATTTTTAAATTAATTATGTTGAGTTTTTACCATCAAATAAATGACTTATTCTATAACGTCACTTGTTTCACTTCACATTGTGTCATGCTTGGGCCCCTGCAACTTCTCTACCATTACTGCATATCATTCTCCTTTTTGTTTACTATACTGTACTTCACTTCTTTTCCTCAAACCCACCAAGCTTATTCTTTGACTTACTCACCACTGAACCTAGCAGCTAATAGTACCATGATATGTTATAAATTAAATAAATATAGGTTGAATGACCCAGTGAATGAATTTCTACCTGTCCAACCCCATTTCCTATAATTCCTTATCCAAACTTTCCACTTTAAAAATACTGACCTTTTAGTTCCCCAAATGAGGCCATTTTCTTTCTCACCTTTTCCATATCATTATATATGTAGTACCTCCTTCTTGAACAAACCTATTCAAATTCCTATTAAACTTTAAGATCCCTTATAAAATATTACACCCTGAATGAAGCTATGCTTGGATGCTCCTCCAAGAATAATTAGATGCTACTTCTGTGGCTCCACTATACTTTTTCTTTTCAAAATCTGGTGTGTGCCCATTAATAATAGCTTCAAATTATTCATATGCCTCCCTACCACAGGCTTAGCCCTGTACTGAAATGACACACGTTACATCATACATCACAACCATCAAAAAGCCCTGGTATTCAGTCCCAAATGTCAACTAACAGATGCCAAAGGCAGGATTCAAGGTGTATATGACTCCAAAACCCACTTTCCACTACGCAACATATCTATTAAATAAATACCTAAATAATATATTACAAGTGCCTATTTGACTTTGCCTAAAATTAAATGTTCACTTTTATATAAATGCAACACAAGAAATGCAATCTAGTCTGATCAAAGCACCTTACATACTTCTCCATAGAAGATATATAAATAGCTAATAAACAAACAAAAAACACTCAGCCATCAATAAGCTGCAAGTCAAAACCATAATTAGATACCACTTCACACCCACTAGAAAGACTATTATTATACAAAGAGAGACTACAAAAAGTGCAGGCAATGACATGAAGAAATTGGGACTGTTATACATTGTTGGTGGTGATGTAAAGTAGTGCAGACACTTTAGTAAATAGTTTGGCAGTTCCGCAAAGGTTAACAAGTAGTTACCATACAGCACAGCAATTTCACTCTTAGGTATATACTCAAGGGTAATGAAAACACATACCCACACAAAAACTTACTTATGAATGTTAACGGCAGAATTTTTCACAACATCCAAAAAGGAGAAAGAATCCATATGTCGTCAACTGATAAATGAATGAATAAAATACAGTATATCCACACAAAGGACTATCATTTGGTCATAAGAAGTAATGAAGTACTAATACAGGCTTCAGTTTGGATGAACCCTAAAAACATTCTAAGTTAAGAAAAGTCACAAAAGAAAACATTTTATGATTTCATTTATATCAAATGTCCAAAATATACAAATCTATACTGGAGAAATGGAAGGTGACCGCTAGTAAGTACAGGGTTTCATCTTAGGGTGATGAAAATGTTCTAAAATTCATTGTGGTGATGACTGCATACCTCTGTAAATATTCTAAAAATCGCTGAATTGTATATGTTAAATAAGTGCATTGTATGGTATATAAATTGTATCTGAATAAAGCTGTTAAAGAAAAAAAGAAGCTGATAGAATTGGACCTAAACTTGATTTTATTCATTATTGACATGAGGCACTAACTAAATGAGCAACCAACTAAAACTGAAAAGTAGTGACAATTTAAATTCATAATAGATAAATAGATAAATTACACCTCTAAATCTTCCCTTATTATTTACTAGAATTTTAAAAATAGGGCAGTGCCTGTGTCTCATCGAGTAGGGTGCCGGCGCCATATACCAAAGGTGGCAGGTTCAAACCCGGCCTCGGCTGAACTGCAAAACAAAAAAATAGCTGAGCGTTGTGGCGGGCGCCTGTAGTCCCAGCTACTCGGGAGGCTGAGGCAAGAGAATCACCTAAGCCCAGCAGTTGGAGGTTGCTGTGAGCTGTGTGACACCTCAGCACTCTACCAAGGGCGATAAAGTGACACTCTGTCTCTACAAAAAAAAAAAAAAATTTAAAAATAGTAAAATGATATCGACATGTGTCCAAAAATGATAAAAAAAAAACCAATTACTAACTCTTATTGATGACTTACAAGGTATTTAGCAATACAAAGCACATTGGGGTAAATTGGAACTCTCCCACACTGCTTTGAAGTGTGTAAAGTAGTAAAATCACAGTGTAGAGCATTTATCCAGTGCTTACTAGAGTTAAAAATGCTTATTCCTTATGATTGATCAATTTTCTTCTAGATATTTGGACTCAAGAACTCCTCACATATATTAAAAGAAACAGATACTAAGATATTGATTATAATACCACTTACACTAATGGAAAAATCAGAAATAACCTAAATGCTCATCACTAAAAGATACAGCAGTTAAAATTAATTGAATAGACCTATGTGTATTGACTAGATAAATCTTGAAACCAGAAAGATGAATTTAAAAAATCAAATTAGAAAAGGATAACTATAGTTTCACAGAGAGTGTGATTAAAACACAAAATTAATCCCAACATTAATTTTAAAAATAAAACAAAATAAAAATATATTTTATGTATTGTTTTATTCATGCCTTTTGATACATATAATGCTAATTAATCATAAGAATAAAAACTTGGATGTGACAGATACATACAAATTTTATGATAATGGTTATCTCAGATGAAGAAACCAGGAAATAACATGGGATACAAGAAAGCATTCAACTTTATGATAATCTTTTCTTTTTTCTTTTTCTTTTTTTTTTGAGACAGAGCCTCAAGCTGTCATCCTGGATAGAGTGCTGTGGCATCACAGCTCACAGCAACCTCCAATTCCTGGGCTCAAGCAAGTCTCCTGCCTCCGCCTCCCAAGTAGCTGGGACTACAGGCGCCCGCCACAATGCCCCGCCATTTTTTGGTTGCAGCGGTCATTGTTGTTTGGCAGGCCCAGGCTGGATTTGAACCCGCCAGCTCAGGTGTACGTGGCTGACGCCTTAGCCCATTGAGCCACAGGCATGGAGCCAATAATCTTTTATTTTTTCAAAGAATTCAAAGAAAATACATTTGCTAAACCTACATGGTATCATATTTTTTCTATATTTTCTATCAGTTTGAAATGTTTTAAATCAGTTGATCATATTATGAAATGTTAATGTCCTATTCTTGACTACTTTATTATTGTTATATAAAATGTTAACATTAGGGCGGCGCCTGTGGCTCAAAGGAGTAGGGCACCGGCTCCATATAGCAGAGGTGGTGGGTTCAAACCCGGTCCCGGCCAAAAGCTGCAAAAAAAAAAAAAAAAAAAAAATAGTACTTAAAATGTTAACATTAGAAGAACATAATGAGGGGCATAAGAGAACTCTTTGTACTTTTTTATTCTGTAATTCTAAAATATGCTAAAATTTATGTTTTAAAATTGTTAATAAAAACAATAAAATTTTCTTTAGATAAAAATACATATACTTGTAGAGGTCAAATACATGGCAATCATAATCCTTATTACTATTATTTCTGAAAGCCAATATTATTTAAATTATTTTAAAGATTTTTTTAAAAGCCCAATTAAAGGATTGAAACCTACCAATTTATTCAACAAATTTCCTTCCTCCTCAGCAAACTGTGACATTATTTCAGGATGTACCTTCAACTACGGAAACTGACAGAAAGAAGCAACCTGCAAACTTAAAGCTCCTAAAGAAAGAAGAGTAAATAGGGCGCTGCCAGGAACTCTGAGCTCCAGCCTACAAGAAAGATGCAGCACTCAGTGATCCAGTGGAGATGCTATGCACTGACACCAGCACCTAGTCTAGCCTTCAACGCAATCATGGAACTCTTTTTCTGGAGTGACTACCAGAGTTGTCATCATACAAAGATCTGAAAATAAGTTTGTGAACTTGCCACCATGCACTTATGTTAAAACCACTTGGTAAGGTTATAAAACACTTGGTATAACAATATCTCACAGCTGTGTTCATGTCAATGTGTGGCCATGTCTGGATGAGTGGCATTTACTATTGTTGTTGGCATGTTTTTGTGTGCAGTACAATGACAGCTCTCATGGTTATTCCAGAAAAAGAGTTCCAAAATTGCTTTGAAGGGTGAACTAGGCACTGGCACCAGTGCATAACTTTCCTAGCTTTCCAAGGGGTGTACTTCAAAAGTAACCACAGTGATATTTAGCAATGTAGCACTTTTCCTATGATAAGTTTGCGAACTAAATTGTCAGAACTCATATTGACAAATTATAAAATCCATATATGACAAAACCACAGCCAACATTATAAGGAATAGGGAAAAGTTGAAAGCATTTCCACGAAGAATAAGACAAGAATGCCCACTCTCACCAGTTCTATTCAAAATAGTGTTAAAAGTCTTAGCCACAGCAATTATGCAATAGAAAGAAATAAAGCGTATCCAAATCAGGAAAGAGGAGGTCAAACTATCACTTTTTGTTGATAATATAATCTTATATCTAGAAACCCCAAGGATTATACCAAGAGACTCCTGGAATGATAAATTCGGCAAAGTCTCAGTTACAAAATCAATGTACACTAATCAGCAGCATTCCTATACACCAATAACAGTCAAACTTCAAACTGAGCATGAAATCAAAGGCTCAATACTATTTACAATAACTATAAATAAATAAAATACCTAGGAATACACTTAATCAAGAAGGTGAAAAATCTCTACAAAGATAACTGAGAATCACTGAGGAAAGAAATCACAGATGATACAAATAATGGAAAGATGTAACATGTTCATGGATTGGTAGAATCAACACTGTTAAAATGTCTATACAATTCAAAGGAATTTATAGATTTAATGCAATCCTCTTCAAAATGCTGTTATATTTCAAAGTCTAGAAAAAATAATTCAACAATTTATTTGGAAGCAGAAAAGAGCCTAAATAGCCAAGGCAATATTAAGCAAAAGGAACAAATCTGGAGGCACCACATTACCAGACTTCAAACTATACCACAAGGCTATAGTAACCAAAATAGCATGGTATTGGCACAAAAGTAGAGACATAGACCAGAGGAATGGAACAGAGAGGTCAGATAGAAAACCATCCACATACAACCAACTGATCTTTGACAAAATAGACAACAATGTACACTGGGCAAAAGAATCCCTATTAAATAAATGGTGCTGGGAAAACTGGATAGCCACGTACAGAAGAATGACACAGATCCATCTCTCACCACTCACAAAAATTAATTCAAGATAAATTAATACTAAAATGTAAGACAAGAAACCATAAAATTCTAGAAGAAAATACTGGAGAAACCTTTCTAGATATCAGCCTCAGCGAAGAATTTATGAAGAAGATACCAATGGCAATCACAACAACAAAAAAAATGAATAAATGGGATTTGGTTAAATTAAAAGGCTTCTGCACAGCCAAGAAAATAATCAACAGAGCAAACAATCTACAGAATGAGAGAAAATATTGGCAAGCTATATATCCAATAAAGGACTAATGCCTAGAATCTACAAAGATCTCAAAAAAATCAGCAAGAAAACAATCAAACAACTCCATTAAAAAGCGGGAAAAGACAGGAGCAGCTTTTCAAAGACAGAAGATGGACAAATGGTCAATAAAGATATGAAAAAATGCCTAATGTCACTAGTCATCAGGGAAATGCAAATTAAAATCACCATGAGATATTAGCTTACCCCAGTTAAAATGACTTTTACTAAAAAGTCCCAAAACAACAGATGTTAGCATGACCTACCAATCAATCCAAAAATCCTCCATGGCTATTTACCCAAAAGAAAAAAAATAGCTTTTCATCAAAAGAACACCTGCACTCAAATGTTTATTGTAGTCCAATTCACAATTGCAAAGATGAGGAATCAACCCAAGTACCCATCAATTCATGAGTGGATTAACAAAATGTGCTTTATGTATACTATGGAATGCTATTCAGCGATGAAGGAGGACAACGTGATGCCTTTTGCAACAATCTGTATGGAACTGAAGACCATTATCCTAAGTTCAGTTTCTAAAGAATGGAAAAACAAACACCACAGGTACTCACTATTAAATGAAAAGCAACTGATGAGCGCACATATGCAAAGAGGGAAATAAAACTCAACGGAAATCAAGCAAAAGGGAAAGGGGAGGAAGAAATGTGTGAAAATCTAAATAGGTACAATGAACACTATCTAGATGATAGCCACCTGACTCAAGTATTATAATTCATGTAACAAAAACCATTTCTGGGGGCGGCGCCTGTGGCTCATCTGGTTGTATATACCAAAGGTGGCAGGTTCAAACCCGGCCTTGGCTGAACTGCAAAACAGAAAAATAGCAGGGCGTTGTGGTGGGCGCCTGTAGTCCCAGCTACTTGGCAGGCTGAGGCAAGAGAATCACCTATGCCCAGGAGTTGGAGATTGCTGTGAGCTGTGTGACGCCACGGCACTCCACCAAGGGTGATAAAGTGAGACTCTGTCTCTACAAAAAAAATAAAAAATAAAATAAAAACCATTTGTACGTCACTAATACTTTTAAATTTAAAAAAAAAGTACTTTATTTTATCTTACCAAGGAATCCTGAGACTTACAGGAACCTTGAAAATTAGTCAATGACCCCACTTGTTCAAATCATTTAAAAAATATTGACTCAGATCCATAACACTAGAACACTGGGAAGCTAAGGCAGGTGGAACAGCCTGAGCAAGAGTGAGACCCTATCTCTATTAAAAATAGGAAAACTAGCCAGGTATTTTGGTGCATGCCTGTAGTCCCAGCTATTTTGGGAGGCTGAGGCAAGAGCATTGCTTAAGTCCAAGAGTTTGAGGTTGTTGTGAGCTATGACACCATGGCACTCTACCCAGGGCAACAGAGTGAGACTCAATAAATAAATAAATAAATAAATAGTGCCAACCAAGGTAGCAGCTCTGGATTCTCTGTTCAAGAAAGATTAAGAGTTGGCAGCAATCTGCTTCATTTAGCTCTTTCCCTCCCTCCTCTCTTTCCTTTCCTTAATCTTGAGGTTTTAATGCATAGCAATGATTTTGTTTCATGCTGGACTGCAGAGACTGGAGAAGCGTGATGGAGAAGTTATGTACCACTAAACCACACCAGACCATTGCCTAACTAATTAGAACTAAAGAAAAAGAAAGATACTCATCTGCTTTCTTCTCTGTTCCAAAAAAGTAAATGTAACTAGAAAGTATCTCTAATAGGACTAATTGTTATGAAATTACCTAGTTTATTTGTTTACTTATTGTCTACCTCCATACATTAGAATTTAAGCTTTATGAAAGGAGGGAATTTATCTGTACAGTTCATCCCGAATCCCTCCATATAAGATAATGCCTTGCATATATAGGACTTCAATAAATATTTTAAGTATGGAAGAGAATGTATTACTATTACAAATAGATCTCATGTTTCAGGATGCCTAATCTATTTCAATATTCCTTTATCACTTACTTGTACTATAACTACAATTAGAGGTTTAATTTTATTTTACTAACTGTTCAAATTCTACTGAACAACTGGTCTTAAAACGTTTAGTCTTTTTCTTTCACAATTAAAATAAGACATGTAATTTAATACTAAACTCAAAGATTAACTTGTTACTAAAATAAAGCTGGGTAATAGTTTTTAAGTCCCCATACAGTTAACAGAAAATATGTATAAAACATTCCACTTACATAATACTCCTTTTAATTTGCTGCAAATTACTCCCTAGTTGAACTTTGCCACATAATACACAATTATCGAGCATCATACTTTTAATTGTGTATTGGTTTACATGAACTCTTTTAATTCTCAGAGTCTATTCAATGATTTTAACTTAAAAAAAAACAAAAAAACTGATACTCAAATAATATTAGCATGAAGAATTAAAGCCCCCCGCAAATCCCCTGGGGAATGTACAGTTTAAAAAAATCCATTATTTCTTGATTCAAACACGAACATTTCTGAAAATATGCCAATCTAATTAAAAAAAATATTGTGGAGAAAGAAGCAAAACACAAGAAATGACTAAACTTTCTAACAAACAGTATTTTATGTGAGCTGTGTGACGCCACAGCACTCTACCGAGTGCGATAAAGTGAGACTCTGT
>CAUYRH010080807.1:0-28922 GCA_963574655.1 Perodicticus potto
GTTTTCTAGGATCCTAAAGATATTAAACAGTTTGAAAGGAGAAAAAAATGAAAGCAAGGAGATGCCTAAGACAAAGACAAAATCTGAAACTATTTATATCTCTTAGTGTCTCTTGGGCTAAAGATTATCAGTCCCAAAGGATCAAATTTTATCCCTCCCATTAAAGAAGATGGTCTGGGCAGCGCCCATGACTCAAAGGAGTAGGGCCCCATATGCCAGAGGTGGTGGGTTCAAACCCAGCCCCTGCCAAAAAATGCAAATTAAAGAAAGAAAGAAAGAAAGAAAGAAAGAAAGAAAGATCGTCTGAAGCTGGTTCTAGTACATTGTCCACAGGGAGAAGCATCCCTGTATGCTCTTCTTTTATAATTTGGGAAACTATTTTTCTGGCTAGCACAGTCAGGCAAGATAGACAGCTACATTTACATATGAACAACATGCAACATTTACATATGAACACACTGTCAGTTGTACACACTAGATTCATGTATTCACATAACATTTTTATTTATGTGCTTGCATAATTCTCACTGTTATTAATCAACTCTCCCACTAAGATACCTTTCTAAACCCTCATATATCATATTCAATCATGATTTTTCTTGCACTAGCACTCACATATGAATTCCTACAGCAATATCCCTGTGAGAGTTATTAAAGTGTATATTCTCCTGTCATTCCGATGCTTGTGAAATGCTTTCATGTGTACTGCCCCATGGTAAATACGGATAGAGAGGGCTGGAGGGCTTTGCATCTGACAGACTTATTTTAGTCTTATAGGGCACCCCCCTTTGGAAGGACTCTAGAAACGCATACCATTGTTTTCTTTTTTTTCCTCTCCAGTCTTTAACAAAGCAAAGTCAGACAATGCTCTCAGAACTCTTTCTGTCACCTACTGTGGATATTGCAAGGGTACAAGTCAAATATATGAAGAGTAGTGTATAAGTGTCTAAACACAACAATTAAATAAGTGAGATGAATGCTATGTTAACCAGTTTGATGTAAACATTCCAAATTGTATATGTAATCAGCACATTGTACCCCATAGATATGGTAATGTACATAGTTATGATCTAATTTAAAAAAAAAGCTGGAAAAAAAAAAGAATGGAGGAGGAAAGGAAGTCCTAGCTATCTAACGTGACAAAGATGCTGGAATGGTGTGCAATGCAGCATTGTCTCTCTAGGAAGTTTTTGGAATTTTCCCCAGCAATACAGGACTCAGGTGCACTATGGTTTCCAGCAAGTTATTCCACTAATTATATCCATTCCTGAACATATGCAATGTGCTAGGCACCCTGCAAAAAACTGCATCCATTTACTCATTTAATCTTTGATAGATGTGGACTCAAGTCCAGTGAGATTAGCTTGTCTTGTAGTTCACAGTTAGAAGGCAATAAAATTGAAAAACAAAAAGTCTTACAAGACTCTATTCTCTTACCAAGGTCTTTGGGGCATCATTAACACAGTGGAGAGAAAGCTGAAAAGAAAAATAGAGTTGTGCATTTCTGAATGACGATTTCTCAGTTACCCTCTGACAGGGAACAAATGGCTAAAGACAGAAACATACGAAGGAAATGAATGAAAAAGTACCTGTTCCCAAGGCCAGACTCAATTTCTTTAGCTCCTGGAATCCAGAACAATTATATTATGGAAACTATAGAAGAACCAGAGTCATTTTGGGGAAAAGATCCTGGGGTTGAGTGTCACAAGTCTTGGGATTTAACCCTGGATCTAGCAGGTAATGGCTCTTTAAGCCTAGAAAAAAAAAAACAATTCTCTTTCCAGAACTGTGTCTTTTTTTTTTTTTTTAAATTAAATCATAACTGTCAACATTAATGCAATCATGGGGTACAATGTGCTGGTTTTATATACAATTTGAAATATTTTCATCGAACTGGTTAACATAGCTTTCATGGCATTTTTTTAGTTATTGTGTTCAGACCTTTATATTCCACATTTAGTAAGTTTCACCTGTACCCTTCTAAGATGCACCGTTGGTGTGGACCCACCAATTACTCTCTCACCACCCATCCCCCCCTTCCCCTCCCCTCCCTTGCTCCTTTCCCCATATTATTGTGCTATAATTGGGTTATAGCTTTCATATGAAATTAGTTTCATAGTAGGACTGTGTCTTCTTTAAGGATACTTTTTGTTTGTTTGTTTTTAGGAAATTCTCTAGGGTCCTTTAGGCTTAGATGTTCTTTTATTGTCTTTTACTTTTTAATATCTGGTTAAGTACCGAATGCCTGTGAGAGTTTGTGAGGGTGCTGATAATTTGCAAAAGGAAGTAGAGAGGGACGGGAGGGATGTATAGAGAAGCTTTCTAAAGACCGTACCTTTCCATCTATATAATGAATAGTAAGTGGCTGCTATTAATTAGCTGTTTGTGCTTCATGTAAAGTTCATGGGTAGGTGATTTCTCCTGTTCTTTTAAACTTTTGGGATTTTTTTTTTAACATATTTTCTTATCTCATAATTCACAAGGCAAGAGCAAAGCTGTTAGTTTGTCACGGGATGAGTTGTGACCACTTTATTCCCAGATTTCTGAAACTTTCCTATGACTGGGGTCTTGCTTCCATCTCTGTATTTGGAGCAATATTAATAAATGATAGAGACATTGACTTTTGAAGTTTGGAGTTCGAGGGATGTTGGGTCCCTTCTGGGGTGTCACTTATCAGGGCTGGGACTGGCCAGGTCTCTGGCCCTGCCTTAGACCGCTTTGCTATTCTCTGGCTCAGGAACAATTACTCTTAGGTGCCTTGGGGCTATTTGCCTTAGCAGAAGGGAGAGAGAGAAAGAATTTGAGGAAGGGAAGCAGTCTTATTAAGAGAATGAATCCTAGGAGTCTTCGTAGACAGACACCATGCAGGCCTCTTGTGGGCAGAGAAGGGACAAAGTCAGAGGAAGCCTGTGAAAGAATGCACACCTGCTCCTGGCTGCCTTCGCCTGCTGCTTCTTATAAACATAATCCCGTGGCTCTTGCACTGCAGGTGTAGAGACTGCCAATCCCTGATGCTCTCATCTCCTGAGCTCTCACCTTCTTGTATTGAGAGCCGAAACCCTTCCCCATGCCCTTATCACTGTATTATATTACTGAGATGTTACCGGTGTTTCTTATGATTACATAGTGTTCCAGGCTAAGCTCTGTCTTCTCCATGCCATGAGCTATATGGTCTGCTATAGAGGGAAATTTGTAATAGTAAGTGGAAAGTCTAGAGAAATAAAATGAATTGCTCAGGGTTATACAATTCGTTGCTGGCTGTGCCAGACGAGAACCCCAAGGTCTTGTTCACTCTAAGATGCTGCCATCAGATTCTCTCCAACCAATCTCTCCCACTTCCTCTTTCCCAGTTCAACTGTTTCTTTGAGCAAGCTTGGGGAGAATTAGCTGGCTTAGCCTTATAGGGCTTCAGAACTCACCAGAAGACAGACAGATGAGAGCCATCCACAGAACAAGTCCTCCTGTTCATCTGCTAAAGTGAATTCACACCTGTCACTTTTATATCCCACTCTAAGCCTCAGGATGAGGAATGGGGAAGTGACACTGTTTTGCACCTGAAAACTCTTCAGGGAGATTTTATTCTCCAGAGATCCTTAATGGCTACTGAGAATAAAGCATTTCTTCTCCTTTAGCTGAAAAAGAACTCCTCAACAATTTGCCAGACCAATTCTCTTCCCAACCAAGACACCATCTGGTGGTGGATGGGCTGGCACTGTAAGAGAACAGTTCACTTCCTTCTGAGAGATTCACGGCGTGTATATTATGTTGACTGTCTAACAGTGGAAGTGAAATTAGAAAATAAGTATTTTTTATTTTATTTTTTTACATTTCAGATTTATGTGAGAGCACAGATGGTTAGTTTACATTGTTTATGTTTGTTAGGTAAAGTCCAAGTTGTAGTTATGCCCCTCACCTGAGAGGTATGACATATATCATATACCCTGACATCGTGCCTGTTAGGTGATTCTTTTTGTTCCTGTAAATGTATTGAGTGGAACTAGTTCTCTTTCCATTCCTGGATTAAAACTCAATTCCCCACATTTCCTGGTTACATTCAGATAATAAAATAACTACTAGTAAATAATTAGGATGCTCAGCCTCATGTGATAGTCTAACTTTCTAGCAGTCAGAGTTCCAGCCCTTCGTGTCCTATTCTTCAATTGCTAACTTGTTTCTGGCTTCTCCTCCAGAGAAGTGAGAGATGAAAAAATGGGAACTTTACAATTCACTGGTGCTGCTGTTAACTGCGATTGTGTTAACTGGCCCTATTAACTGCTTAAAGCTGACTCTTCCTTGCATTTGCTACTTTCATAAATTATTCAAAGAAGCATCTCTTCACATTATGCTCTTTTGCACTTGATTTAAATTAATATGTCTTTACTCTATGGTGGTGTAGAACTCTAGAAGCAAACCAGACTACCCCTGTGGAACCAATCTCTTTTGGACAGTCTCTAAGACAACACCATGCCTTCTCTCTCTGGTCTGTAGCCCATTGGGAAATGGTCAGCCTTCCTCTGAAAAATCAAATGCCTACCTGAATGCAATAATACTATTTCTTTCAATTCTGCTATCAGAGAAAGAAGGCACATTCACCAATTTTAGATTTTATTCACTTAGACTTAATGTGTATTTGGTATGCCTCATATTTACTGACTGCTGAATTAACCTAGGAAAGAAAACTAGGGTTCAGTGATAGTCCAATGAGAATACTCATATAAGAACTACATCAATTCCTTCTATGAGAAAAATTAAGAATTACTAACAAAATATTAGAGAACATATGAGTCAAAAAGGGGAACATGAAGGTGTTTTGGGGGGTAGAAACTTCAGGAAGTAGCTTCTAACTCTAGGGATAGGGGAACAAAAAGAAGAATTTTGAATTACAAAACCTTACAAGTTTTAAAGAGGTATACTCCAAAGCTGAAATTCAGACTTTTGAAGAGTGAAGAATTCAGAGGGAAGGGTGGCTAGGACTGAGACTTATTTTTCTTAGCTAGGGGTAGAGAAGATGGCTTTTGTGGCTTGTTCTGAGGGCTTTAATGGACTTGGTAAGACTGGCTCTGGGAGTGTTGGGACACTGCAAACTGGAGGCAGCTAACGTCACTGGAATGAAGCCTACCCAGGTGCTTGAGTGCTGCTGGGGCAATATAGCAATAGAAATAGGAAGGTAAAGTGTCCTTCCTACTGCCCTAGCTTCCTAGTGCCCTTCACCCCCATTGCAATATCTTGGGAGCTGTCTGGCAAAGAAGAAATGCAGTTTGCAGAGGCTCAGCCCTAATGTCACTAAAAATGACACAGATTTTGGGGTTGAGAGTGAGAGTGTAAGACTAGTGCAATAAAACGGAATGAATTTAACCCCAAAAATGGTTTACACAGTTTTCAAAACAACTTGAAAACTGACCAGCAGATGGTAACATAGCTTAGAGATTTGAAACAGCAAGAAGCTCCTACCACCCATACACTGGAAAGTTAAGGTGGGCTGACCAGAGCTGCAGCCAAGGTGAGCTCAAGTAGTAGAAGCCGAAACCTTAGAAAATAAGCAAACTGTGCTAGAGACTGTGCCCCTGGTGGGGGGAGTGGAATGACTGACATGCCTTGCACCTGTCAATGTTTCCTGTCACCTGAATCCCTTAGAACCCAGCTTTAACAAGGGTTTGGAATCTCCAATGTAAGATTGGAGTGGTTTGATACGAAGAGTCTCAGAAGAGTGAGAAGTAGTGCTTGACGGTAAACAGGCCTACGCTTGCTGCAGAACCAAAGCACAATTTATTTGCTTTATCCTTATTGTATCATCATCATTGTAAGATACGTGAACTCCCCTGGGCATTTATTTTCACAGTTAGGACCATGGAAAGAACCATCTCACTGGAGTCCATGCAAAATGAGAGTAATTGAACATGAGTTCTGGGGAATAGAGTGTTGTTCCATTAAACCATCTTTTAAAATATAATTATTTATTTATTTATTTTTAATATTGGGGATTCATTGAGGGTACAAGAAACCAGGTTAGTTTATTTGCATTTATTAGGTAAAGTCTCCCTTATAATTGTGTCCTGCCCTCAAAAGGTGTGTAACACACCTTGACCCCCCCACCTTCCGTCCGTTACTCTTTCTGCTCTTCCCGTGCCCCGGCGCGTCCGGCGTGCCTCGCGCGGCTCGTCCCTTAGCCCCCCCCGGCGGGGCGGGGGCCCCCCCCCCGCCCCCCGCGCGGGCCCCCCCCCGGGGCGGGGGGTCTGGGGGTGGGCCACACCTTTGGGGGGCAAAACACGACTGTAAGAGGGACTTTACCCAACAAATGCAATCAATGTAACATGGTTTCTGGTACCCTCAATGAATCCCCAACAATAAAAAAAAAAAAAGAAAGGTATTTTCAGAGAATTAAAAAAAGTTATTGCATTCCATCTGGGAGTTGGTTTGAAATATCACCTCCCACCCACTCCAAACCTACCGAATAGAGTTTCTAGGGTAGGGCTGGAGAATCATGTTTTCACAACGTGATTATTGGTCTATTAGTTTTCAGGGGTTGACATCACAAAATTCCATGCACTGAGTGGCTTAAACAATGGAAATTGCTTTTCTGTCCAGACTTGGTCTCTTCTGCGGCCTCTCTCCTTGGCTGCAGACAGCCACCTTCTCACTTGTCTTCACCTGATTCTTTTTTCTCTGTCTGAGCATCTCTGCTCTCTCTTTGTATGTCCAAATTTCCTCTTCTTGTACGAACAGCAGTGGCATTGGATTGGGGCTCACCATAACAACCTCATAAGCATCTCTTTAAGGCTTTACTTCTAGTTACATCCTGAGATACAAGGGGTTAGGGCTTCAACATAGGAATTTTGGGGAGGCAGAATTCAGCCCCTAACATTACATGGTTCTCAAACATAGCAAAGTTGGAGAACTACTGTAGAGTGGCAAAAGAAAGATATATACTAAATTGACTAAGAGAAATTAACCGTGGGGGTGGGGCTGGGATGGGTGGGAATGGAATCAAAAGAGACTTATACTACGACATATTGCTTTAGTGATTTTCATAAGAATTCATCGGTTAGTTTCTTGTGCAACTTGATATCTGAAATAATTCTTTAAGGATAATGCACTTGGGAAGTATTTGCATAACACATGACATAGCCCCTATTTGTACAAATCAGTATCTCCTTAAATTGGAAGGTTATTCTACAAATGCAAATGTCATCCGCCACTAATTTTATCTGTAGCTAAAGGACAACAAATATTAGAAGGGAAATTAGAAAGGGTTTTGATGCAATACTTATATTTTTCTCGTCTAAGCACAGCTGGTGGGCAGTCTTGTCATGGAAGGAGCACAGTAGCTTCCTGTGTACTAAGACTGCTCAGAAGAATTATTAAAGTAGGTGGAATTTTCCATCTAGAATTGACGAATACTTCTGAGCCATGCAGACTTGTGCTGCTATAATATCACCACAATGTTGAGAAACCCTTCTTCCCTTACAAGGGAGCAAGAAATAAAGGATAAGATGCAGGGAAATGTTTTGGTTACCCTGCAGGCCCATTTGAGGCAGGAAAATGTAAGATGGAGAAAGGAGCTGGGGTCACACTGGGAAGGACTTCTTTGCTCAGGGAGCAGTAAAATGCATGCAGCCCATGCCATGCAGTCTGTCTCATTCTGGACACTCTGCCACCCTCTCAGAGGACCTTCCTGTGGCCTTCTAGGAGAAGCAGCCACTCTCCTTAGCTCTCCATTCAGGCCAAGAGCCAACCACGACAGTCATAATGTTTTCCTTGTTTTTTAGCACCTCAGGTCTTCATTAGAACACTATTCCCAATACCCCGAGTACAATCACAGACTGATCCTCACCACTCCGGAGGGAGCGAGGTTTCACAGGGCTTCACTACAGGTTGGAACCGAAGAGGCGCTGCTGCCCTAGAAGTGCTGAGAGCTTAAACAAGACACAGGGGGACTCGGCCCCGTGGGTAGACAGTAGGGTAGGCGTGAAGGAGGAAACTTGTGAAAATACAATGGAGACTTATTAGGAAGAGAACTTTTCTTCTTCAAAAGTTTCCTAAGGGGAATTTGAAGTGGCTGCAAAGTGAAATTGATTTCTCCTCTGGAGTAAACGTGAAATAGTGAAAGGTGAGGATGTTCCCAAACACTCAGAAAAGAGATCCAAGGAATAGTCTGACTCTCAAGTTTAATAAGTTTGCTCTGTTTATATATTATAAGTACTGCAAAGTTTCGCAGGGAGATCGGAGTGATTAAAAATAATGTTTCTATTGGAAACTGTGAACTCTGCTTCACGCCAGGATTTTTCAGCCTTTTTTATCTCACTGAACACTTGAACCTACAGTGAAACTTCTGTGGCACGTTTAAATTGTGTTGATCAAAAAAAAAAAAAAAAGGTAAAAAAACTGCTTTCAAAAATAATGTAATTAATGATCTTTAAAACTTTTCGCAGCACACCTAAGAGTCTCTCCTGGCGCACCACCTGAAAATCACTGGTCTAGATCTACATTCTTCTAAATGTGGCCCTTGAATTGCCTGCATGAGAATTGCTTGGAATGTTTATAAAAGCACAGATTCCTAGGTCCCATCCCAGATCTACTGAATCAGAACTACCGAGAATGAGGCCCAGGAGTCCTCATTCACAGCAGGCTCCACGGGTCATCATTATCCACACTAAAGCAGAGACAGGCAGCAAATAAACTTCCACAGTCATGAAAGTAATCCAGGCAGTGCCCTCTATTGAGTGATTATTTCTGCCATTCTCAAAGCAGAATTCATGCATTGGGAATAAATTCACATTCTCCCTATAGGCAGGGCTCTCTATTTTCTTCCCGGGCCTAAATCAGCCCACTCTGAAGCTCCCCAAGCCTTCTCTGGGGCAAGAGCAATTAGTATAAGATAATGTAATTCAGACTATCGGGGTAGGTGCTTCAGGGAAAGCTCTCGCTGTTCCTCTTTGGGGGAAGTGAACATTTTATAGTCTCAGTTGGCATCACATCCATGCCCTGGATTGGGAGCTCTAGGTAAAGGAAACGCTGCCTCTATTTCTTTATCACAACAAAAAAGGCTACTACAATTATAGTAAACGAAAACAGCCACAAAGCATTATGCTGTAGCGTTCAGTAAGCCACTTGCAAGACCACTCTATACACATGTTGATTATATCTGTGTGTGGCCCAGTTGCATGTGAAGAACATGAGATTTTGGCTGAAGCTTTTCAGATCACTGTCAGATATGCTTCTACACTCTCCTCTCCCCCAGAATCCTCCCTACATCCTCCCTGTGCTCTTCAAACTAATATTAATATCTAGTGTGAAGAGATTTGACAGCGTCTATAAGAGTTAACACCATACATGAATGCTGATTAAACCCGTTTTCAAGCATCATGAATGCCACCTCACAGGCTTGCCCCATTTTTCTGCAAACTGGTTCATGCTCTTCTCTCTAGGTTTTAGAGCCACTATCTGACCCTATAGCCTCAAGTCTGGCCTGGTATCCTGGAGCGATTTAGAAATGCATGTTAATTTTTAGTAAATTCTAATAGTACTTGAAGAAATCATTAAAAATGGCTTCTATTTTTAGGACAGTGAGATTAAGCTGGCACATTGGGGTAAATTTTGTACTCATCTCTATTTGGAAACAAGGTGCCTTATATATTTCAATAAAATGCAATACAACTGGTATGTGTCCTGTGACAATTTCAATATATTCTGACTAGGAAGGTATAACCCTCCAATGAGCAGCTTTCCATAAGCTTCTAAAGCTCTTCCAGGCAAAACTATATGGCCCGACTATATTAACAGTTCCACGTAATTGAAGCCCCGACACTATCTCCATCAGCCACCAGAAGAACACCCTGCTTCCAAAGATGACCACACGAAACTGGAAAAATTCACTGGGCAGATAAAAGCTACTTTCTGTAGTTTTGTCTCCCACAAGTATCTGATAACACGCACACTACTCCTTAAATAAAACACTAAGAAACACTACCTCCCAGTAAGCCGAGCCAAGACATCCTAAAATTGTTCTATTCATAAACCTGAGAGCACTTGCTCCGTGTATCTGCATCTTAGTAAGATTTCCCCAAACTCCAATTTCTGGTGAAGTCATCCTCCTACAATAGTTTCTAAGAGATCGTGTACTTCTTCATTCATCTGAGACCGCCCCTCTTCTCATAGCCCTTATCATACTGGGTAATAGTATTACATCCCTTATATAGTATTTGCCAGGCATCAAAGAATCACCAAAGTCAAAGTGTTAATATTTAACCCTCTACCTTCTTCCTTCTGCAAATTTGCTGGCATAGCTATGTTGGAAGTCTGTGGTCCAATTGTGTATGCTTTGAATGTTTTTGTCTCCTCCAAATTCATTTGTTGGAAGCTTTAATGCCAATGCATTGGTGTTGGGAGGTGATGCCTAATGAGAGAGTTTAAGGTCAAGAGGGCTCCACCCTCATGAATGAATTAATGCCATTATAAAAAGGGCCTTGTGGGAGTGGGTTACACTCTTCTGCTCCCCTGCGACATGAGGAACACTGTTCAAAGGAGATACTGCTCAAAGTGTGTCCCTGGAAGCAGATACCTGGCCCCTACTAGACACCAAATCTGCAGACACGTTGATCTCGGACTTTCTAGCCTCTATAATTCTAAGATATAAATTTCTGCTCTCTATAAAGGACCCAGCCTCTGATATTCTGGTAGAGAGCACAAAGCAAAGGCAGAGCACGCCCATTAGCACAGAAGGCACTTGCGGAGATGTGGCCAGAGAGCTTCCCTCGCATATCCTGATAAGGGCGAGCTAACGTCAGAATCGGAGAAATGCAGTCAAGATAACTATAACATTTTCTATCCATTAATGTTGGCAAATATTAAAAAGTCTGACATATGGAAATATAGGTAGCATGTGCATTAACAGAATTACTCATATATTGCTGGTAGGACTATAAACTGTTAACAAAACACTCTGGAACCAGTTTGGATTTATCCTTCTTTTTTTTTAGACAGAGTTTCCCTTTGTTGCCCTTTGTGGAATACTGTGACATCGTAGCTCACAGCAACCTCAGATTCTTGGGCTCAAGTAATTCCCTTGTCCAGCCTCTCAAATATCTGGGAATACAGGCACTTACCACCATGGCCGGCTATTTTTTTATTTTTAATAGAGACTGGGTCTCACTCTTGCTCGAGATGGTCTCAAGCACCTGAGCTCAAGCAGTCTACCCACCTGGGCCTCCCAGAAATTTATTCTTTTAAATTGAACATTCACATTCTATACAACCTAGTAGTTCCACTTGGTGAAAAACCGACAGTCTTTTACATTTATAACAGCAGAAATGTCCAAGATGGTTTATAACAACACTATTCATAACAGCAAAAAACTGAAAAGAATAACCCAATGCCCAAAAGAGAAAAGTGGGTAAATTGTGGCATGTTCATACAATAGAATATTATATAAAAGTCAGAATGAACAAACTACTACAAAATAACAGGGATGCCTCTTAGCGATTTAATATTGTGTGAAAAAGCAAACCTCTTTAAAAGACAATGTTGAAAACAACAATAACAAAAAACTAAACATACATCATTCCATGTGACAAAACTACATAAAAAGAGAATAAAAGAATGATAAACACAAAATTCAGAATAGTGTTTATCTTAATAGGGAGGCTGAGGAACAGGCTGGAGAATAAACCTGTAAATATATATGTTACTGTCAATATTCCAATTCATGTGCAAAGCTGTGGGTCCATGACTATTCACTGTATTGTTTAAAATCAACAAATAGAGACTTGAACAGACTCATGTTGAAATTTTTTTCATGAACCAAGGATTATGATTACTACAATTTACTACAGTTCTGTTCACCATGGCTCATGGGGAAAAAAGAAAAGAAAAATTCCAGTGAGTTCTAATACTTAAAGAAATATAATTTTGATTTTTATACACACTCTTTCAGAGAGAAAAGGAAACACTTGCAAACTTATTTTACAGTGCTAGCATTCTTTGATGTTCATACCCAATAAATCCAACATGAGAAAGAAAAGTTACAGACGAATTTTACTGATGAGCATAAAAAAGTGAAAAATATAAATAATATGTTAGCAAACTGAATTCAGCACTATATCCAAAACATCCCATATTGTGGCCAAACTGGATTTATCCCAAGAATAAAAAAATTGGTTTAAACGTAAGAAAACTAATATATTTGTGCATAGAAAAAAAATTACATGATCATTTGAATAATTGAAGAAATAATATGTAATAAAATTCAACACAAATTTAGGAGTTTTTTTAGGTTTTGTTGTTGTTGTTGTTGTTTTGCAGTTTTTGTCCAGGGCTGGGTTTGAACCCACCACCTCCAGCATATGGGGCCAGTGCCCTACTCCTTTGAGCCACAGGTGCTGCCCCTAATTTAGGACTTTTTAAAAATCTTAACACACTAAAAACAGAAAAAAACATTATTTAGCTAATAAAGATACCTAGAAAAAATATGTGGTCAAATGCTAAAGTTTTTCCTTATATTTAATATAAGTTTTACATGACTCTGGAATCTCAGAAACAAAGATTTAGAGAAACAGAGAAAACTATGTTTTGTTATAGATGGTTATGGAGAAATACGATTGTAGAAAAAAAGGCCATGATGTGATGGTAATAAAATAAGGGGCAATTAGCAAGACCTGGTTGTTCAGATTCTTTTCTATGTTCCCTGTGACATTACTTTCCCTCAAGTCTAGGAAGGATCCCTCTGAAATGAGGGTCTTAGGAGCAACTTTAAAGAAAGGTTAGAGAATTCGTATAGGACCTGCTTCAGGAAAGAACTGTGAGAAAAGGCCAGACTTTCCTGCTGCTGTTTTCTCAAATGCCAAGGTGCCTTTTTGGGCATGTCCTAAACCCTGTCAAAGCAAATGAACAGGGGAGAGAAAAAAAAAAGCTGAATTAAAGGAATTAGAAATTATGCAAGGAGAAAAGGTATTCTGCGAGAAGTAAAAGAAAATACTATGCTACAGAAACATGAAGTCTCATGTGGTACTTTGTCAGAAACAGAGGTTCTTGACTGCTGCAATCACAAGTGATATGAGATGCAATGTACAAGACAACAAATGTTATCAGTGCATACAAAGTGTCACAATTTTAGTATAGTTTTATCCTTTTTTACAATGTGTATACATTTTTTGGCACCCTCTGCAGTGTGTACAGAGTGTCACAATTCTAGGACAGTTTTTTCCTTTCTTACAATGCATATACATTTTTTGGCACCCTCTGCAGTCTGTCTTTAAGCTATTTCTTCCGCTTGTTCACTTCTGTTGTTGAGTGACTCTGATGAATTTTTCAGTCTGTCAGCTGAATTTTTCAACTCCCACGTTTCTGCCTGATTTGTTTTTTAAGTATTTCAATCTCTTTCTTCAGTTTCTCTGATAGTATTCTGAATCCCTTTTCTGTGTGGTCTTGAAGTTCATTGAGCTTCTTGAGGACAGCTATTTTGAGTTCTTTATCTGAAAGGTCACCTGTCTCCCCCACTCCAGGACTGGTCGCTGGTACCTTGTTTAGTTTGTCTGGTGAGGTCGTGTTTTCCGGGATGTTCTTGATGCTTGTGGATGTTTATCGAGGTCTAGGCATTCAAGAGTAAGGTGTTCATTTTAGTCTTCACAGTCTGAACTCATCCTTCTTCAGAAGACTTTCCAGATATTCAACAGGAATTGAGTGTTGCAATCCAATTCTTTGGTCAGCTGTATCATCACGGGGATGTCCCAAGTCCAGTATTGCTGTGACTTTCACAGACTCCTGGTGGTACCAGCTTGGTAGACATGGGTTAGATGCAGGAGATTACCAGGCAATGTCTCTCCCTTTCTTCCCTCACACTCTGTGCTGGGCTGCTGGAGTTGGGGAAGGAGTGATGTGGGCTCTGCCTCATGGCTACCACAGCTAGTATTGTGCCGTCACACCTGAAGCCACCCAAGTCTCACCCAAAGCCAGTGATGACTGTTCAGCTGAAGGACTCTGTAGTCAGCAGGTGGTGAATCCTGCCACAACTGGGTCCTTCCTTTCAGCTTTCTTTCTGGGCCTGTGTGGGTCTAAAAATATTGCCCAGGAACTAAGGCCTAGACTCAGGAACTTCAGAAGTCTGCTTGGTACTTTAGTTTATTGTAGTTGAGCTGAAATCCAAGCTGCAAAACAAAGGCCTCTGAACTCTTCCCTTTCCTTTCCCCAAGTGGAAGAAGACTGTCCCTGAGCAGAGGTGCCTGTAGTTGGGTGAGAGTGACTCAGGCGCTGCTTGGCCACTTGTATCTCACCAGGTCACACAAAGCCTACTGTCTCTAAACCATCACTGCCACAGAAATCGACCAAAGACGGTAGCCTTTATGGACCAACTGCCTTAGAAATTAGCCCAGGCCCCAGGCTGCTTTTTGTCACCCAGTGTGGGGGCGAGAGGGAACTTAGGTTTTAGGGAAGAGGCTTTCCCTCTGGCCAGACTGGTCTAATGAACGTTCCCTCTGTGGGTGCTATATTCTGCCCTGTGCTGTGTTCCCCTGTGCCAGGGTAGGATAGCCCTCACTTTCAGTGCAAGGTCTCTCAATCACCTCCCCCTCCCTCCCCAGGGCACACAGATTCTCTCTCCACTCAGCTGGCTCAGCACTGGGGGGGTGGGGGCAACTAAGCAATGCAAGATTGTCTTTTCTCCCCACTTTAGTGCCTCAGGCACTTCAGTTCAAACCACCTCTATCCTCTTGGGCTCCCAGTTCTCTGAGAAAAAGTCTCTTCCTCCTGAGAATTTTGGGTGCCTGCCCAGCAGCCACTGTTGATACAGCCACTGCCTCCTTGCAGGAATTCCTGGGGGTCAGGGCATAATAGAAAAAAGGAAAAATATCAAGGAATAGACATCACTCTTTCTTTTTTTTTTAAATATATTTTTATATACATTTATTTTATTTTTAATTAACAACTGTATATATTTATGGTATAATGTGTTTTTTGTTTTTGTTGTTTTTTTTTTGAGACAGAGCCTCAAGAGCCTGGGTACAGTGCTGTGGCATCACAGCTCACAGCAACCTCCAATTCCCAGGCTCAAGAGAGTCTCCTGCCTCCGCCTCCCAAGTAGCTGAGACTAGAAGTGCCCGCCACAACGCCCGGCCATTTTTTGGTTGCAGCCATCATTGTTGTTTGGCAGGCCCAGGCTGGATTCAAACCCACCAGCTCAGGTGTACGTGGCTGGTGCCTTAGCCCGTTGAGCCACAGGTGCCGAGCTGACATCACTCTTTCTGATGCATAGAAACCCCATTTCCCTCTTCTTAGGGAGCTTCTCTTGGAACCTCTCTCCGAACTCTTTCTGTCTGTCCCCATATGCAGATTTGAGCTTTAGATTGCACTAGATTCCCCTGGCCAAAGTATGGGGGTAGGAGGAAAACAAAAATAAACAGCAAATGTACCGCTGGTCTGTGGGTAACTCGAGTTCTACTATGTCTTCCTTCCCCAGTCTGCCCACCCCCATTCTTTTTCAGAGCCTCAGCTGCTCCCTGCCTTCTGTCTCCGCTTTCGACTTGCCATCAGTGGAGAAGCAGCGTGAAATGTGCTTGCTCCACCTCGCCCAAGTTGGAAGCTCCCAGCTGCTCTTCATCCTCTCCCAACTTCAGGGGTTGCTCCTTTTCTGTGGCCCCTTATTAGCTTTTCCTTGTTCGTGAGCTTTAAATATCAGCGTTCCTCTAGATGCATTTTAGGCCATTTTCTCACTCTCTAGAGTTAATGTTAACCATGTCCATTATTTAAATTATTATGTATATGCAAAGTCTTCATCTACAGAACAAATTTCTCTTTAATTCCAGACTAGCATATCCAAGGGACTCCTTGATATCTCCATGTGTATCTCAAAATTATGGGAAAAGTCAACCTGTGTAACATACAAATAATGATTTACCCTTCAACTCCAAACGTGGTGTTCTTTGAAATCGAGGAGTCGTCTTTGATACCTCTGCCTCTCTCACTACCTAGGTCTGTCTAATCCTGTTGACATTAACTCTTCATTTATTGATGTTACTTTTGCAATAGCTCCCAAATCTGCCTACCTTTTCTCTCCACTTCCCCCATGGTAGGCTGAGTTTCCAGTGACACCTCAAGCACTACAGATCTTACTAAGATCTACTAATAGATCTCCCTGTATCCACTCCCACTCCGTATAATTTACTCTCCTAACTGTAACCGGTGGGGCTTTTCTATGAAAATGCTTGGCTGGGCATGGTGGTTCATGCCTATAATCCTAGCACTCTGGGAGGCTGAGGAGGGAGGATTGTCTGAGCTCAAGAGTTCAAGACCAGCCTCAGCAAGAGTGTCTCTACTAAGAATAGGGAAGTTAGCAGGGCATCGTGGTGGCACTATAGTCCCAGCTACTCAGGGAGGCTGAGACAAGAGGATTGCTTGAGCCCAAGAGTGTGAGGTTGCTGTGAGCTAGGCTGACACGAGAGCTCTCTAGTCCTCTAGACCGGGCAACAAAGTAAGACTCTGTCTCAAAAAAAAGAAAAAAAAAAGGAAAAAGAAGATTCTTGCTGGATCCCTGCTCAAGCCATTTCACTGCCTCTCAATGTGCCTGTCATCTTAAAAGATGCGCCTACCTCAGCAACAGCTTCACCTCCCATTCTTCTCTTTCCCTCTTCCTCCTCCATCACATGGGTTCCTCGGGCTTCCTTGTGCCCTCTGCCAGGGACACTCTGTCACCCTCCCTATTTTCCTTCACACATCTGCACTTTTCAGTGATGCTTTATCAAAAAAGGGAGAGAAAATCTTGGATACTATGTCCAGGTCCCTTATCCACAGATGACACTCACCTTCTTTCTTATGTATCCACAGAGATAGATTCTACGTGAGATAGTTTAGATGGCTCTAACAGCCATAGCTGCTTATAGTACTAAGAAGGAAGGAATGGTTAAAAGCCTATTGTGTCACCTATAATTATTATTTTTTAAATGAAAAATCAAAGCTTAAGGGACATGTGGCCCAACCATTCATTTGATGGTGATTCTTTTCTTTTCTTTTCTTTTCTTTTTTTTTTTTGAGACAGAGTCTCACTATGTCGCCCTGGGTAGAGTGCCATGGCATCACAGCTCACAGCAACCTCAAACTCTTGGACTTAAGCAATCCTCTTGCCTCAGCCTCCCAAGTAGCTGGACTACAGACGCCTACCACAATGCTTGGCTATTTTTTGGTTGCAGTTATCATTGTTGTTTAGCTGGCCCAGGCTGGTTTAGAACCTGCCAGCCTGAGTGTATGTGGCTGCGCCCTACCCACTGAGCTATGGGCACTACCCTTGATGGTGATTCTTGAATCACAAACTACCATTTGTAATCATCTCTATGAACAGATCAAGTATTCATTCTGTTCTGAACACTCTTCCAATGGTCATCAGATCCAGCCAATTATGAGTTGCTCAAATTACGCTTTTGTTCTATGAATTTCTCCATCTGATCATTAGAATTTGTACCAAATATAATGCCAGAGGCCAAAGGCCTCAAACAATAATTTCTAGTACATTACCCTTATTTAACGATGTACCATTTTTGTTGAAAAAGTAAAGGTGCTTGATCTAATGCTTTAATCTTAAAGATCCAATGCTCAGAACTAATAATGAATTTCATTCTTTAAGTCTAGAAAGACACCTTCCCTGCTGCCGCCACCACCATTACCTAACCTAACCACCACTTAGCCACTATTAGCAGTCAAAGAGAGGCATTCAACACAAGAATGCCCAAATACCCAATCAAGTAGCCCTTAAAGCTTATTACATGTATAATTATATTCACAGATGTCCATTGGGCACTTAGTTCTTCACAAAAAGTATGTACTGGATGTTTTCTCTGTCCCAGACCTTACACTAGACCCTAAGTGTCTAGTGTAATAAAATTGATACAGTCCTCGCCTCAATGAACCAATAGACTACTGAGGGAGATAGCCGTCAAACAAGTAAAGCCACAAGTTATGTTCAATCACAGACTGTGATAAATGCTCTTAGTGAAAGAAGCAAGAGAAAGCATAACGATTTTTTTGTGCCAAAAGCAAAGGCTGTGACTGGAGAGTAATCAGATTATGCAAGTCCTTGCATATCATCCAAAGGACTCCAAGGATTGGGGCAGCGAAACACTGCTAATGGATTTAAGCAGAGAAGTGGCCTGACCAGCTCTTTCTAAAACATAAATCTAGTCATGCAATTGTCCATGCAGGAACAGGCTCTCTGTCAGGCAGCCCTGCCTTCTCTGTCAAATATATCCTTCTCTTTACCAATACCCACAAAGGATCCCTTACCTGAGGCTCCATAAAAGTAAGAATGGAAATTAGTGTTGGTTGAGGCATAACCTAATTCAAATGAAGGAATGCACCATTACCAATAATTAATCTTTTGCATATAATATATAAAATGCATTTATAGTTACAGATACTTATTTGTTATTTACAGCAACCTTATGGAACATACAGTTGTGACTACTGATGCCTTAGCCCAGAGTTACAAAGGGATACCTGCTCAAGTTCTGTTCTGGGTCTTCTTCTGACAACTGGGTCTTTATATATGTATATAAATTTGTTTGGTCCTATTCTGATCTTCACCCTATTCTAAAACACTTGGTTCCATGTCAACCTGCTCAGTTACTTGTATCAAAGCTGCTAGACTAATTACAGAGGGTGTTCAGTCGCTCTGTGTATCCAAGGTCTCATAGTTCACTCTTTGAAGTACAGATTTTAGCTATGTCCATAGCTCTGGATATGCCTGTTTATATTCGGCACCACACATAACAAATTCCAGAAAGCAGACAATTCAGTTCTACTCTAACATAAAATTCAACTCTACCCTAACTAAAAGCCTACTGCATAATTTCACTCCAAAATGGCACCGAAATTGCGAGGGAATGATTGTGATGGTTTGATTGAGAAGATTACAGTATCTAAGAACAAAAATAGTTAGTTACTTCTAGGATAAACACTGCTGAGTCAGCTCTCTCCTGTTATTCCAAAACCATTACTCAGAGCTTTCTTCTACCTTCAACTATCAAACATTCTCTTGGCAGCAACATTTGGCATCAAATTTTTCCCCTTGCTCCATCTCCAGAATTTTTTTGTGGGATTATTTGGAATAATATTTTTATATATTACACATTACATACATACATTACATATACAAGAACATGTAACAGAAGTTCTAGATCCAAGGGAATAGTCTAAGAGTTAAGTAATCTAAAACTCAATGTCTAATACTAAAATTGTTTGAGCCTTTCATATTTTGAAATTTGGCAACTGAATTTATACCCCTTCACTCAAAACCCTCTTCCCTTCCCTGGTCTAGATGTGGAGACAGGCAAAGGAGAAGGAACTCATGGAGGCAGAAAGAATAGAGGAAGAAAAATAAAAGGAAAAAGAAACAAGAACGAATCCCTCTTTCCTTTCGGAGTGATAGATTTTTGCTGGAAACAGTGTTTCTCAGTGGATGGTTATCTCACAACTGATATCAGAATTCCTGGGGCTCTATTCTAACTACAGATTATTGGGGACCCACCCTAGAGTTACTGAATCAAAATATCTGGGAGTAGAGGCTTTTTAAACAAGCACTATTTGTATACAAATAAAAAGATTTAAAACAACTGGTATAATAAAGCATTATCCCTCAATCTCAATGCCCTGATTGTTTCTTCTTCATAATTTCACAAGTAGTAGTTGATTCTCAGATAAAGTGATTGGTTTAAAACTGATAACATTATTCATTCACCAAATGACTGCTATAAGCATACAAGTTACAAAACAACAGAAATACTTGTCCTTGTGAATTCAATCATTCGATGAAGAAAAATGACAAAAACACATGAAAAAGGCTTCATTAGTGGATGCGTGGTAGACTAGCACAGGAGCAGATACAAGTGGCACAGGTCTCTATGTGCTCAAGAAAGCAAGGTCAGTAGGTGGGCAAAGAAGGTGTCATTGGGGCTTGGCGCCTGTGGCTCAAGCGGCTAAGGCGCCAGCCACAAACAACAATGATGGTTGCAACCAAAAAATAGCCAGGCATCATGGTGGACACCTGTAATCCCAGCTACTTTGGAGGTAGAGGCAGGAGAATCGCTTGAGCCCAGGAGTTGGAGGTTGCTGTGAGCTGTGATGCCACGGCACTCTACCCAGGGCAACAGCTTAAGGCTCTTGTTTCAAAAAAAAAAAAAAAGAAGGTGTCATTGGATGCCTTACTAAGGAAGACAAAGAGTTTTAATCAAGAATCCTTATTACAAACGGTAATAAAGGAACTACCACTGTGTGGTAGAGCAAGCTCTGGCTAAGAAGTCGAGGGATGTTTTAGTCCCAGTTCTACAACTGTGTGAAGCTGAGCCAGTCTCGTAAATTTTTTTTATTCTGTTTTTTACTTGCACAACCAAAACCAATCTTTGTTTGTTTCTTTATGCTCCGACATCATGTGAGAAAATATTTACTCAGAGAATACATACGAGTTTCTCCTGGCACTAGTATTCACTGACTCAAAGTTTGTCCAAGTTTCCTTTGAGAGCAAACATTTGGTGACTCTATAGCTCAAACCCTCCCAACCGTGGAACTCAGAAGTACAGGAAATGTCAGTAAATGCCAACTGGAACCTGCTATTATCCACAGGCGATCGTTCTGTTCACACATTTTTTATAACTGTGAAATTATGGAACTAAGGTTCAATCAGAGCTCTAAAAGTTTGTATGTTGTCTAGAATTTCTGTGGTGAATTCTGCTGGGGCACATCCCTGGTAAAATCAAGGGCACCCCATCAGCCACGTCCGCGTGCTTCATTTAATGCAATTTGGCCCAGTAGTTTTTTCATAGCATCTTTGACTTCTTTGTTTCTTAAACTATAAATGATGGGGTTCAACATAGGAGTGAGCACTCCATAAAGCAATGAGATGATTTTGTCTATTTTTTGTGAGTTTGATGAAGAAGGCTTCAAGTACATGGAAAGGGCAGCCCCAAAATACAAGATCACCACAGTCAAGTGGGCACCACAGGTAGAAAAAGCTTTGTTTCTTCCCTCGCTGGAGCTGATTCTCAGAATAGTGGAAAGAATGAAGATGTAAGAGATGCAGATTAAGAGCATGGGAATGGGCAGGAGGAGAATGCTGACCACCAGCATGGTCATGTCCATGAGCAGCGACCTTGTGCAAGCCAACTTCAGCACCGCCAGAATTTCACACGTGAAGTGATCGATGAGATTGCCACAGAGGGGGAGCTGCAGCGCCAAACTGGTTTCCAGCAGGGCGGTCAGACAGCCGGTCACCCAGGAGACCACGGACAGCTGCACACAGACCCGCCTGCTCACGATGATGGGGTACCTCAGAGGGTTGCAGATGGCCACGTAACGGTCATAAGCCATCACAGCCAGGAGCACACACTCTGTGGAACCCATGGCAAGGGACAGATACATCTGGACGGCACATCCAGAAAAGACGATGGTTTTCTGTGATGACAGCAAGTTCACCAGCAAAGTAGGAATAGAGGCCGATGTGTAACAAATATCCATGAAAGAGAGATTTCCAAGGAACAAATACATGGGGGTTTGAAGGCGTGAATCTAGGATAGTGATTAAAATAAGAGTGCTGTTGCCCAAGAGGGTAATCAGATACATTACAAGGCTGAAGACAAAGAGAACGACCTCCAGCCTCGGGTACCGGGAAAATCCCTCCAAGAAAAAAACGCTCCAAATGGTGAAATTTCCTCCTTGCATTTTCTTTCATTTGTAGTTATTCTAGTATTATTCTTTTCTTTTCATCCGAGGACTCAAAGAAATAAACAAAGTAAAAAAAAAAAAAGAAATGAACAAAGTGTAATATTCCTTTAGTTAAGAAAATACTCTCAAACTTATTTTTCCTATATTAAATGCAATTTTACCACAATAAATCATAAGAGAGGGTGCTTATTGACCTAAGGGGAAAAAAAAAGTTTGATCTACATGAAAAGTTGATTCTTCTACAATCAAATTTAGAAACAATGTATTTGAAAGCAAGAGTCAAAAAAATATTTAATATTTGAATCTCACCTCATAATCCTATGCCTGGCCCACAGTCGATCTTCAAAAAAGATTCAAAAGCGACTGAATAAGGAAAAATATGAATGCACATTGAATAATTATTGAGTACAAATTAGAAAAGAAAGACAGGTGAGGAAAAGAAAGCTCATCTGTACAATTAAAACCAGTACTGATCTTCACTGGAAGAAGAGGATGAATGTTGAAAGAAAGAAAATTTTACACCAATATCTATAAAGTTCTGAGTCTAAATGAACTCTGGCCTTTCCAGGTAAGAGCTTGGAGGTCTGTATACTAGTTTCAAAAGAGGATGCCATTGCTTCAAAACATTGCAGCTACTACTCATTTTGTGATTGTATTTGGGAGTAAACAAAAGAATCCACCTCATTTAAACACTGATTTACCACAATAGAGTTTTATGCATTTTTGAGCCCCATATTTTTGTGAGTATGTAAAAGGACTCTAAAAATTATACCCAGGCAATACCTTTAGTACACATTAAAATCCATAAATATCCAGGAAATGCAGAAATTAAACTCCCTAAGAAAATTACCTTAAGATCTCCTTGAAGATAAGATTATAGATCTTCTAGTTATAAATGAAACCGTTAAGACTTTATTTATATTTTTACATTTCATGTTATTCACAAAGAAATTATTCCAAAAAGCTGATCTTGCTTCTGCACTTACACTTCTCTTTAACATCTTCAAACTTTTTCCTTCCTCGCCGACTCTTTCCTTTCTATTTTCCAATGTACCTGTTCTTAAAAATTCCCTTCACTGGGGTGGTGCCTGTGACTCAGGGGGTAGGGTGCCGGCCCCATATACCGAGGGTGGTGGGTTCGAACCCAGCCCTGGCCAAATTGCAACAAAAAATAGCCGGGCATTGTGGCAGACACCTGTAGTCCCAGCTACTCGGGAGGCTGAGGCAAGAGAATCTCCTAAGCCCAGGAGTTGAGGTTGCTGTGAGCTGTGATGCCACGGCACTCTACCGAGGGTGATAAAGTGAGACTCTGTCTCTAAAAAAAAAATTCCCTTCATTGTCACACTATGCAATCTGCTGTCCTTGTTTTGTTCTTTCTCCCATAGACAAATTATGTTGTTTATGTTATAATGTTTCAGTCTTCACTTTCTCATCCCTGGCATTCTTTCCTAGTTTCTAAAGTTCAGTCAATGTTATCATTCTTCTCCCAATTCTCCATATTTAAAAAGCTGGCTGGCAGGTTGAAAATGGCAATACAGGACAATACCTTATATTATTATGTCCCTAGGAGAAGGCTATAAAAGTATTCAAATTGCCTTTATTATATTGTTATCTTTGACTTCTTCTTCCACCATTATATCTATCTAGCCTTTTAATGGGCCTTTTCTTTCTTTTCTTTTTTTTTTTTTTTTTTCTGTTTTAGTCCCCAGTCCCCAAGCAGCTTACCTGGCAGGTAAGGCCGAATCTACCTTCAGATTCCAGGGAACACCTGTCAGTATTACTTCTCTCAGTGGTAATTGAAAAGGCAGAGTTTTTGCTTTTCTTCTCAAGAGTTCCATTTTTCCTTTGTTACAGTAGTTGGTTCTTATTCATTTATTAGTTAACAAATTATTTCTTATGGATTTCTTTATCAGAAAGAAAAACTTCATTGATTTTATATTTAACAGACTCTCTACAAAAAAAGGATTATTATAAAAGGTTGCTTCAAGGAAAATTAATTTGGGGGGGCTCCTGTTAAGACTAGCAAATACAAATTTTTTAGAATAAAAGAAATCCCATTTGCCTCAGATTTGATATATTCTGTTGTTTAAAAATAGTGGCCATGAAAAATTCATTCTCCCCTTTGAATTTTCTGTCACCAACTCCAAATGAAATATTGTTACATTTCATAAGGTGAGCTACATAGAAGAAAGAATGAATCATTCATGTTAAAATGTTAAATGTAATTATGTAAAAATCAATAATGCAATTCATTTCTTTCAAAATTATTGACTATTAACACTATGAGTAAAAATACCAAAGGATAGCAACTGAAATACTATGGAAACTTAAATCATTTATTGTTTGGGGGGAATACCTATTGTCCCCAAACAATTTAAAGTTCAGAAGTTGTAATACACAGAGGTTTAAAACTTCAGATCCTACAGGGATAATGTCCCAAAGATCCAATTATGTCAAACTTTAAAAGTCAGACACAGAATGAACCACAGCTCTTCCAAATACTTCCAAATAACTCATAAAAAGTATTCTATTCTCTCATCCCCATCAATCCCTACCAATTCAAGATATTTATTACTTCATGAATGGTTATAGAGGAGAATACCTAAAGGAATACTGAGAAAAGATATCTTTACAATTCTAAAAAGCATTTCTTCTATTGGTGAAATTACTGCCTAATTTTCAGAATTTAAGGAAAGAATATTTATCTCTTTGAGCCACAAATAAACCACTGAATGTCCCAACAAGTGATCAGGAAGCTTATTCAATACGCACATATTGAAAGCACCTTAAGGCAATGAATCCTTAGTAGCAATAGACATACTTACCACCCAAGATCTTGGTTTCTAAACACCATTCTCAAGGAGAAGGAAACATGGCTCCTTGGGAAAATGGCTGATGCCACTGCAACAGCAGGAAAAGGACAAGATTAACTTAGAGTATCTTATCATACGAGAATGTAAGAAGCATGCAAAGAATGATGGGGATATAACAAAAGGTCATAGAAGCCCACCTAATGAGGTCCCCCTTGGAAATCTAGGACAGATTATTTACAGCATCAAAATAAAATATGATAATAATGGATTATAATTTATAAGCATAAAATAAAAATGCCTGAGTTCATTGTAATATAAATAAATAAGAATGGAAAGCTCTTCCTCACAGTAGGAAGATTCCAAAAAATAAATAAAGAAGATATTAGGAATAATGAATCACAGTTAAAGGTTATTGTAAGCAATAGGTTATCATAGGTAAAGGTTGCATTAGGTAGATGTAAGTATTATTGTCATTGTAGGTAAAAGTTGGATGATGAACAGGATAATTACATGGTGTCAGAATAACTCACCCCAAATTAGTTAGTAATTTCAAAGATAAAATAATAAATGTACAGTAAGGAAACTTGAAGGATAACCACCTTAACATCACCAATACTGGGACAGATGGATTCCATGTGAGCCTTCCTATATGATCAACTGAGGACAAAATATCACCTCTGTAGTATGCTTACAAAATAAACCACCTGAGTAGCTGGTCATCATGGTGGGCACCTGTAGTCCCATCTACTCAGGAGGCTGAGGCAGGAGGATCACTTGAGCCCAGGAGTTTGAGGTTGCTCTGAGCTATGACACCATTGCACCCTACCCAGAGCAACAGAGTGAAACTCTGCCTCAAAAAAAAAAAAAAACACCTGGATCTAATCATGAGGGGAAACCTACAAACTAACACTTAGGGATATTCCATAAAATAATCACCCTATACTTTTCAAAAACATCAAGGTCAGGAAACAAAAAGTAACATGAAAAAAATGTTGAAGTGTGGTCATGCGTAATGGTTCATACCTGAGTCCTAGCACTCTGAGAGGCTGAGGTGTGTGGATTGCTTGAGCTCAGGATTTCGAGAAGAGCCTGAGCAACAGCAAGACCCCATCTATATTAAAAATAGAAAAACTAGCCAGGCATTGTGGCGGGCACCGGTAGTCCCAGCTACTCAGGAGGCTGAAGCAAGAGGATCTCTTGAGCCCAAGAGTCTGAAGTTGCTGTGAGCTATGACACTCCACCCCCAGCAACAGTAAGACTCCAACTCAAAAAAAAAAAAAAATTCCAGACTAAAAAAGATGAAAGAAACATAACAACTAAACACAATACATTACCCAGCATTGAATCTTAGACCAGGAAAAAATTAGCTATAACTGACATTATTAAGGCAACAGATAAAATTTGAATATGGGATTAGGTAGTAGTATTGCATCAGTGCTAAATTTTTAGATCTTGCTAATTGTACCATCGTTATGTAAGAGAATGCCCTTGTTCTTAGGAAATACATACTGAAGTATTTAGTATTCATATCTCTAACTTACCTTTAAATAATCCATTAAAACATACTTTGTAAAAGTTCCCTCAAGCTATACGTGGACAGCAGGTACATTTACTGCCACATTCTTTTTGCAAGTTATGCAGTTTCCACATTTTCTGTGTCCCATATTTTCTGTGTTCATTTGCTCTGGATCACTAAGGGTAAATAGATGCTCCAGATTAAGGACTGGAAGAACTCTATCATACCATATGAATAAGCAAATATTTTCCATCTTAGGAAAAGAAGTAGCAACAACTATATTGACTAATATAGGAATTTAAAAGGGATAATTAAGTGGTGTAATGATATTTGGGGGATAATGGACTATAGTGACCCACATAGTATGAGCTCAAAATGGTTGAACTGGCTATACCCAATGGGCTTGTTAGATTGTAAAACATGGGAATCATCATAGAGTTACTCATTATATTTTTTAATAATATTAATCGAGAAACTATTTTCCCAAAGGTCAGTGCCCACAATAAGTCCCTCCTACCACCATGCAATAAGACAACAAAAATGTTATAAGAAAACTGACAATAAGATGATTGTCTATGTAGAAAATCTGAGAGAATTAAAAAAAAAACCTCTTGGAACTAATAATAAGCAATTTCAGTAATGTTTCAGGATACAAAATTAATATACAAAAACCAATGACTCACCTATATACCAGCAATAAACAAGTGGAGTTTGAAATTAAAAACGCAACACCATTTACATTAGTACTCCCCAAAATGAAATGCCTAAGTACTATATGTAATCTATACATATTATATACAAACAAAATATGTATAAGATCTCTATGAGAACTACAAAACTCTTAGAAATGAAATAAAAAACTAAATAAATATGTTCTTAAATGATAAGAATAACCAATACTGTCATTTCTTTCCAACTTGATCTAGAGATTCAATATAATCCAAATCAAAATCCCAGTAAGTTATTTTTTAGATATCAATGAACTGATTCCAAAACTGTTATGCAAATTGTACAGCCAATTTAGAAGACAATTTGGCAGTTTCTTACAAAGCTAAATATATTCTTACCATATGACCCAGCATTGTGCACATTGTCGTATGCCCAAAGGAGATAAAAACTTATGTCCACACAAAAATATGCACACGGATGTTTATAGCAGCTTTCTCTGTAACTGCCGAAATGTGGAAGCTACCAAGATGTCTTTTAGTAGATGAATGGATCGATAAACTGTGGTACATTCGATCAATGGACAATATTATTCAGTGCCCAAAAGAAATGAGCTATCATACTCTGAAAAGATATGGGGGAAACTTAAATGTAGATTATTAAGTAAGAAGCCAATCTGAAGTTACATACTATATGTTCCAACTATATAATATTCTTTAAAAAGTCAAAAGTGTGGGGACAGTAAACAGCTCAGTGGTTGCCAGGGGTTTGGAATAGAGCGAGGGTTGAATAAAAGGAGCACTGAAGATTTTCAGGGCAGTGAAAATACTCCACACCACCCTATCATGGTGGATACATGTCAAATTATACATTTTTCCAAACCCACAGGATGTACACCACCAAGTGAAACCTAAGGCTCGCCACATGTCAAAGCATTATGCAAAGCAACTTACAGATACTATCCGTAAAATTATATGAGGTAGGAATAATTAATAATTACAAAGAAGAAACAAGCTCAGCATGGGGAAGCATGGTCATAATCACAGAGCTAACAATGTGTTTTGAGTTGGAATTTGCAAACCTGGCCTCATCCCATTTAAGGTTTGGTTGGTTGGTTAGTTGATGGGTTGGTTTTTTTAATAGGATTAAAAGAGGCGTTTATGTAAAGTGCTTAGAGCAGTGTTGGTATGACTTGAGCAATTACTGAATTAGGGACAGTGGCTAAGAATGTGGACTCTTTACCATGTGTTTGCTAGGCTGTTTAGCTTTTAATTTTTCTTTTTTTGCAGTTTTTGGCCGGGTTGGGTTTGAACCCGCCACCTTCGGTATATGGAGCCGGAGCCGTACTCCTTTGAGCGACAGGCACCACCCTGGCTGTTAAGCTTTTTCTTGAAAACTCTGTGCTTTAGTTTACTCATCTGTGAAGGTGTTTAATAATAGTATTTCCTTCTTATTAGAGGACTAAAAAAGTCAATATGTAGAAAGAAAGCATCTGGCACAATACAAGTGTTGTGTTGATAAGGGCTACTATTAATTTGGGATTCTCACTATCACCCATGATCAAGAGTGGAAAAAGGGAAGCATTATAAATGGCCAAGAAAGGGGAACAATGGAGTTAAAAGGTATAACCAAATATTGGAAGACTATTTTCCCATTAAAAAGCATTATTTTGAAGATTATGTAGAAACACAAGAGAATTGTCCTGACACAATGTTAAATAAAAACCAGGATTCAAAAATGTCAGCAGAATGTTTTCTTTCTTTTTTTTTTTATTAAATCATAGCTGTGTACATTAATGCAATCAAGGGGTACAATGTGCTTGTTTCATATACAATCTGAAATGTTTTCATCAAACTGTTTAACATACCCTTCATGGCATTTTCTTAGTTATTGTATGAAGACATTTGTATTCTGCATTTAGTAAGTTTCACCTGTACCCTTCTAAGATGCACCATAGGTGTGGCTACACCAATTACCCTCCCTCTACCCCAACCTCCCCCCTCCACTCCCTTCCCATATTCTTGTGTTATAGTTGGGTTATATATATCTTCATATAGCTTCATATGAAACCTTTAAATTAGCTTCATAGTAGGGCTGAGTACATTGGATACTTTTTCTTCCATTCTTGAGATACTTTGCTAAGAAGAATATGTTCCAGCTCCATCCATGTAAACACAAAACAGGTAAAGTCTCCATCTTTCTTTAAGGCTACATAATATTCCATGGTGTACATGTAC